>APFE030772703.1:25080-52871 GCA_000404065.3 Pinus taeda | reverse complement strand
TAGCCATTGGATTCTTGATTTTTGCCTCTAGAGAATTTCTTCCTGCCGACATCGACTGTGCCACTGTTAAGTTAGAGTTTTTTCTTGTTCTATAGCCTCCTCACTGTATTGCCCGGCTGCCCATTCTCTGTGAATTTGTTCCAACTTATCTTCTATAAGGGTTTTCTCCTTGAAGATATCTCCAAAAACTATTCTGTTCCACTCTTTTATCTTGTCTTTAATAAGTCTTAATTTCTTCTGCAGATTAAACATTTTGGATCCCATACCTTCCAGAGGTTCTAACCACTAATTCTCTACTAGCTAAAGGATGTTGGGATGATCCAACCAAAATTTTTCAAATCTAAAGGGTTTATTTCTTGGTGTACCCTGAACAGCAACTATGAGCAATATTGGCCAATGGTCTGACCCTCCACTGGGAAGGATCTCTGACTCTGCCAGGATACCATCCATTGTGATGCTCTCCGAAATCAAAAATCTGTCTAAGCGAGAGGCTATCATTCTATTTCCCCCTCTTCTATTATTCCATGTGAAATTACCACTCTTGGTATGAATGTCTACCAATTTAGCATTCTCAATAAAACTAGAGAAAGACTCTGCATCTCTGTTAAGTTTCCTTAGACCTCCTTTCTTCTCTAGAAGGGATGTTATCATGTTGAAATCACCCCCCAGAATACATTTGGACAATGGATGTCTAAGAATAAGTCTATGTAAGGAATTCAGAAAACTAATTTTATCTTCTATCTTCTGTGGTCCATAAACATTTATACATAAAAATGATTCAGAATTACCTGTGGGTTGAACTTCCACAACAATAAAGTACTTGCTCGTTTCTGCAGATAATATTTGAATATCTCTTGTGTCCCCATAGTGTGGCCAGGCCTCCTTCTCTGCCCTTACTTTCGACTTCTACAAATTTTATGTGCCTTCCTAACTTCTTGGTGATCCTTGCCATACTGGAACTGCAACATTTGGTTTCCTATAAGAACATGATTTCCGGTCTATATTTCTAGAATTTGCATTTCAGTAGCCTGTGCTTTGCTTGGCTGTTTAGCCCTCTTACATTCCAAGAGATGATCTTCATGACAAACTTTTAGGGTTTTATTGAAAGGATGGGAAGGCGCTAAGAGCCTTCATCTTCCCTGAGTTGATCATTAGCATTCCTAGCTCCTGCAGAGCTTCATTGCTTGTCTTTCGGCCCCTTTTCTTCTTGTGCTTTGAGCTTGATGTGTTCCATAGAAGACTCTTCGGGTGGAGCCCATTTCCTCTTGCGACACCTAGCCTTCTATGTTTCCTTTCTAGTTCTTCTTCCTGCCTTGTTGTAAACAGGTCACTGATTGTTTTGATTTCTTCTTCCGATACCATTTCTATACCTTGATTTTTCCAGTTCTCCACTATGATAGGTAGATTCAGCCCTGCCCGGGCTAAAGCTTCCTCCAGCTCCATGTCTTCGCTTCCTCCATCACTGGTCAGCATGTCTGTATCCTCCTCCCTCTCTTCTAGTCGCTCCCTCATTTGGATTTCGTTGTTGTTCTTGTCCTCTTCCTCTTCTTTCCTGGTTTGTTCCTCCTTGTCTCTTGGCTCCTTATCTGCTACTTTGGTTTTCTGTGTCTCCTCTGAATCTGTCTCCAGATCCAAGATCTCGAAGGTATTGTTGTTTTTATTTCTATCTGTTCCTGCCCTGTTTTCCCTTCTTCTGTTGGCTCTCTGCCTTGACTTCGGGGTTATAAAGTTGTCTTTGCCCTTATTTGCTTGTTCTGTTTTAGCTTCCTCCTCCTTCTTATTCATGGGGCATTCCCTAATTAAATGTCTGTGTTCAGGACACTTACAGCATCGAAACGGGATCTGCTCATAATCTATTGCCTGAAAATAATTTTCATCCCTATACTCGACCCAAAGCCCCTCATACAGTGCTCCTGATACATCCATTTCCATGCATATTCTTGCGTATGAGGTATATTTCTTCTGCAATGTTGCCTCTGAGGCTTTGATGAAAGTCCCCAACTGATCTCCAATTTCTGTTAGAGCATTCAGACCCCAA
The DNA here is from genome assembly GCA_000404065.3 of Pinus taeda. Taxonomy (NCBI): domain Eukaryota; kingdom Viridiplantae; phylum Streptophyta; class Pinopsida; order Pinales; family Pinaceae; genus Pinus; species Pinus taeda. The sequence continues at coordinate 50,833 of APFE030772703.1, read as the reverse complement.
TAATCTATCGGGAGATACAACAGGCGGATCCACACTGGAACCTGAGTAAAAGATTATTTCTCTGGAATGAAGTTTGGTTTCCATGGTCACATATATAGACCAGCTGAGGCCATGAAATACGAGCCTCCATCGAAAATCCTGTCCTTGTCTTCCAGGTTTGTAAACACAACTGTAAAGAAACCTTTAGCTCCCAAGTGTAGTTTAACATCTCCTCTAGGCTTCCAATGCTGTCTTATCCACTGACACAAGGCTCTTTCAGTTGGCCACATTCCCATGAACTTATAGATGACGGCATGTTCTACCATGTGCTCTCTATAGGCTTGTATCTCTGGATCCGTTATCACAACTCTGAGACTCTCAGTTTTCCTTGGTTTACAAATACCGTTTGTTGTTGATTCTTTGATGGGGTTTGAGCTTGTGTCCCCTTCCTTCTCTTTGTTCCCCCGCCTGTTGTCTATGGGAACCCCTTCTGCTCCTGGTTGTTTTTCCTTGTTTCTTGTCAGATTTTGTCCTGAAGCGTTTCTGTCTTCATTATCCTCCAAATCCTCAGCTTCTTTGCCTTTGAATATTTTATTGCTGCTTGTTTCATTGTCTTCCACTTGTGTCTTCTCCTTGTTTCTCCCGCCGCTCTGCTTGAGCCTGTCATTCCCCGTGATTCTGACTCCCTCCTTTGCTTGCTTCCTTTGATTCTGCATGATTATTTGTTTATAGGTGGGGGTCCCAATGGACCCCTCTGCACCCATATGGACAGTCAGCTCCTGTCCCCTGCTCAACAGTGCTGCTAACTGTGATTTTTCCCCTTCCAGCTCTGAAATAGTTGCAGTTACTCAGAAACCCTCTCCCACAAAGGCACAATAATGCAATAGAAATTCAAGGGCCTCATATTGAACAATTCCACAAAGCTACGACGACCAATATAAATATTTTTTATTTCCCTATATTTTGTAACAAACAGATAGAATTGGTTTTCAAAATTTATAAAATACATCCTGATGAGTTTTGACATGATATTTTGTAAATAAACTTATAAATACTTTTGTTTTTGAAGTATCAAGAGTTGATTTTTGCATTCTAGAAAGCTATTGTACTTTTTCCATTTAATGGGTTGGTCAGTGATAAAATAGGACATTCTTCAAAGGATTCATGTGTTGGACTATTTGGAGAAGTGCTTCTCTCACTGTCTATGTGTTTATCTATTTGTTTCCATACTTATGTGTTCTTAAATATGAATTATTTTACAAAAGGTTGATGAACATAACTTGTTGAAAGATACACTTTGATTCTGGGTGTGGATAATTTAAATGTTTTCTCCTAATATTAAGTTACAGAATTCCTAACTTCTCTTTTTCTTAATTGAACCTATTTCTTTTCTTCTATTACATTTCATTTAAATCTAAAGGATCCAGTTAGTTCATCTACCTTTCCCTGTGAAACACCTTGAAAATATGAGACAAATCCCTGTTAAGTTTGCAGACTCCATTGCCCAATGGCTCTTCACTGGTTATTCCAACCAAACCAATTCATAAACCAAAATACGAACTATCATAACTAGGCTACTATCTCAATATAAACAAATCGATATCTGAAAGAGAGATCCCTCTCTGCAACTGGTAGGGCTAGATACCAGCTTCCAAGCGATTTTGTGGTTAACTCTGCAATTATTTACCAACCTTATTAAATTACAGAGTGATAACACCCCTCATATTTCATTATATTCATTAACTTTTATTATTCTTAAGGTGCATGGTTCATAACATTTTATATAAGAGATATGGTACTAGGATAAGGTTTTGTTACTTCAATCATGAAATTTTCACTGTAAGTTTTTTTTATGATCTTAAGTCATATAAATATTGAGAATCTTAAGGAAAACTATCTATGTAAAATTAATAAAAACATCACATTATGTTACAATATACTTTCAAATATATACCCTATAAAAGTTAGGACTTGTGTCTGGTCCTCAAATTAGTTTATAATGAGCCATCTTGTAATTTTTACTATAATTTGTTTTGGAAATTTTAGAGAGATAAAGACTTGAGAAAATTTAGTATAAATATCCATGTACGCATGGTCAAAATTTAAAGTTTATTTTGATTCTAAATTAGATGATATGACTTATGAAAATTAGATTTACTGACTAATCCTAAAATTAACCTCAAATGAGTCATCCTTTTATTTTCACTACAATTTCCTTTTTAGGAACTTTCAAATAATGAAATTTTCTGGAGACTAAGGAGACAATCATAATAATATGGTCAAAATTTATTATTTTTGAACCCTTATAATTTCACACACACACACACACACACACATTAAAGAAATGGGTAGAATTTTCATTAGATAAACTGGAAAAGGACCAGGTGTCATACAACCTTGGAGAGTAAGCTCTCATAAATATTCATCATTTTAAACTAGAGAAGAGACCTATTGCTACCAATGTTATTTACATATGAGTTTTGTACATATCCTACCCTGTAAAATTTGCAAAAAACCACGCCATATTCCATCTATTAACAAAACATAGATATAACTCATAAGAAACATCTACCTGCTGCTACTAGTGTCAATTTTGCCTGAATCTTCTTCCACAGTCATAACCAATTATTCAACACCCCTCACTTTAGTTTTTAGTTCCCAAACAACAACAACATCTAAAGCACCTTCAGCGTTAGGGACAACATCGTCCCCATATTCGAAAACTTCCTTTAACACCCCAACCATTACAATTTCTACTTTAGTTTCAATTTTCTCCACCTTTTGTTGCAAACTCACCATGTCTATGCACAAAATCTCCATAGTATTTTGCATTAGTTCCATGTTTTTCCGAGTCTTGATAGTTGGGCATACAAAACTTCTATGTTCTCATTGATATCTTTAACAATTTCTTTACAACCTGCTTACGTGACCTATCAATCAAGACTTCTATATTCCCAGAGTGATTTGACATTATTCTGCCACCACTTTTGTTACTTGCAGAAGCCATCTTTGTGGTGATTCTACCCTGTATTGACAAAATACATTGATTTACCATTCGTAACCAATTGCTATAAATAATGGCTTCATTAATTATGGCATTCCTTCCCATATTTTCCTTCATAAATGTGAAGTGACTCTTCATCATGGCATAGCAGCTACCCTCCATATCCTCCACCACCAAAACTAACCTGGAGTGAATTTTGGTGGTACCTACCAACCCCATGGATGGATCTATATTAAAACACCAGGCAAATAACCAAGGAAACATCACCCACCTATCACAACACATGACCTTTGATCTATGACTGTCACACATGTTCCATAACTCCTTACCAATAACCCCAACTCCCAACGCACTGTAGAGGGCCATCGATGATATAACCTTAATAACTGCCAATTTGATGTGCTACACTATACCCCATCTGTACAGTGTCAGCCTGGAGAATTTAATATGAATTAAGGAATGCGACATATTTTAATGGAGTGATGGATACTTAAGGAGCCTTTCTCCAAGACCACTTCAACATTGGATTCTGCTTCCACCATTTGGTTGTTAGCCTGTAATACATGGAACATTTTAACATTTTCAAACTTTTTTAATACATAATTTATCTTGGTAATGATTGGAGATGATTCAAAATCGAGGAAGTTATCATTCTTGGAGAGCTTTAAACATTTTTGGATTACTGTCATAGAATCACCAATGATAATCAAGTTTTTTATAACATTAGCCACACTAATATTCAAACCCTGCCAAAGAGAGATAGCGTTTTCTTGATTGTTCGTGATGGGGCCTAGTCCATGTTGGTGTTCGAGTGTGAATACCTATTCAACTCTTTTCCACATTAATTTATCAATTCAGGTGTGTAATTTATTTCAAGGGAACATGAAAAGTATATGCAGGTAGCAATGCAACAATCAATCACTAATATTAGATTCAACAACAGAGTTAATGAAAGAGTCATTGTGACAAAAATTAAGAATGAATTGTAGAACTATAAAAAAAATTCATAGGAATTAACTAAAATACTGTAACAACAATCAAATTAACTCAACACATATGAAATAACAACACGTGAAAATAATGCAGTACCTAATCAGACGAGTGGGCCCAACTCTCTGACCAGGTTTGCGATGGATTCACAGCTTATAGAAAGAAAAAAAAAATAAATTGCATTTGATTAACTGAAACAATCTTCTGTTACAATGTCAATCTCATGCATGGCTAACCCCGATTCACAACATTGAAACCTTTCTTATACAATACATAGAGAAAATTGTTTCTGAAGATGGCATATAATATTCTATCATTATACAATTGTTAGAATGACGAATTAGTTGCCAAGAGAAAGACAAGAAAGGTCTAGAACAGGCCTCAAGTCCATTATGCTATTACAACGCTTTCCGATATGATACTAGAAACTCAGAATTTTCTTCTGTGTTTTGCACCTGTAACCTTTGACCACTAGATTTGTGGAAATGGTAAGATTATTAACTCGCATAGGCAAATTCTACATAACTATTACTTCATTAATTAACATTTCGTGAAAGCAATCAAAGAGGGTTTACCTTATGCATTTAGGGCAATTAGTTAAAATAAATGATACAAAGAAGTGAGAGAGAGAGAGTAGAAATGGAGGGAAAATGTATACAAGTTTGGAACCCAACAATCCCCATGCGAACATTATTTCTATCTTTTCTTCGAGGCTTACTATTACCCCTCTTGCTCCAACCTCCACAAATTTCATACATATATTGTAAAAAATATAGGTTTTCTGACTAATCAATTCTCAAAGAGTAGTCTTGGAGTTTTCACTTTAATTTGTTTCAAATGAGGTTTCAGTCTCTAAAAGTTTAGAATTTTGAGGCAACATAGTGAATGACATGTAGATTTTTTTTATATTTTTATTCCTTATAATATATGAGTTATATCCTATGAAAAAATAATTTTTGGGGGGTTTAGCAATTTTTTTTTTGTTTAGTAATGCCTGTCAACATCTTTAAATAACACAAAATTTGTTGCTTAGTAGGTAACACTATGATTAGGGAATGATACATAGAAACTACACATTGTTTCACCCTATTGGAAGCATTTTTAAGTTCCCCTTCAAGTAGTGCTACATCAGTGAACACTTCTATCGATATTTTCACATTCAAATACCTTTGGTTATATAGGAAGTTCCCTAGGTATACCTAAAACCATCTATAGATTAGTTACATATGTATTTATTCTATAGTACAGTGGGAAAAACACTCCAAAAATACAAACTTCTAGTACCTAGATATTTGGGTGGTATGTATCAGGGAAATGTATGATATTTCTTAGTTCGTTCCGTGAGATATTGGAGTAAGTACCATTGTTGGATCCCACACATATGTCGGAGATCTGTAAAACCTAGAAATGCCTTGAGCTTAGGCACATATCATTTATTTTCAATGGATCTAAAGAAATATCCAAAATTGGATTCATTAACTAAACCTCTAGAAATTTCCCCCATAGCTCATGAAGCACTAAAATACTTGCAATATTAGAGGTTTGAGATGGAGAATCAAGTCAAGAAAATAAGTCATATTATGAATCTTCAATTGTGATAGATAAAATAATCAATTGAAATGGATATGGAAGAAAACATGGATGAAAATAAGTAATAATTGGATAACAATATGAAATAGTTGAAAGATAAAGTTATACAAGTCCTAGATGAGAGGCTTCCTTAAATTGATAATTTGAAAGAAGGGGATCATGAAAATGAAGGTAGTATCATTTCCGAACAACTCCCAATAGTAAGAATATTTTAGAGGGATATAAATCCAATATTGGAGTTATTTATGGATGGCTTCTAAATAGAGTGAACATTCCCAAGGTTAAATTGAAGAAGTTGTATGGAACAAAGGTATTTACCTAGTCAATCAAATAGAGAAATATTTTGAATCGAATAATGTTATGGATGATAAGAAAAGGATTCACATAAGAACTTCCAACCTTTAGATAAAAACCTATCAATGGTAAAGGAAACCTTATTATTATCACTATCCTTGGATTTTATTTACAAGAGACTTAGAAGCACAATATGGAAACATTTGGGAACATGACTATTTTATTTAATTGAAAAGAATCAATCAATTCATTGATGATGAAGATTATAATTTCAGAATTTTAGATATTGACAAAATGGATAAATAACTTAAGTGATGGAAAGTTATCGGAACCATACATGGGTGGATTAAAAAAATACATTAAACATGATATTTTTGTGAAATATCCAAAAATATTGAGAAATCTATGTAATTTTCACATCATATTCAAACTAAGAATAATGATACACATGACTATTCCTTTAGATCATACACATGAATAAAATATAATTTAGGGTTCATAACAAAACCTTACCTCTATCTGCTTGAATATCATAGAAGGAAATCAAGAAAATAAGAGAAAAAGGACCAAGTTTCAGTTGTAACAACAAATGATGAAAAGGGAATAAATGTAAAGAAACAAAATTGTTCAGTGTAGAATATAACAATGAAGAGGAAACAGAGCGATTTATACAAGGAAATTAGGGAGAAATTTTCAAGTTAAAGATGTAAGAAATAGAGGATAAAATTGTGAAAAATACTGATTTAGATAGGTATGAAATATTTGTTCATGCATAGGTAGGTTTTTCATCAGGTCAATATGAAAACCACCTTTCGAGTGAAAATATATTTGATCCCTCTAGGTGTTTAGTAGATTCAGATTTAATTATTAGCCTCATACTCACATAAACAATCAATAAGTCCAACTATTCACAAAATAATAAAATTATGAATTTATTAATCATGAAAATAGACTTACTCTAGAAGTCTAAGTATGACCAAATATGAGGATAATGACAGAATTTAGGGATGAAATCACACAAAATCAACTTAGATATTTGTGGATATATTCATGGATATATTGTGGAGAAAGTTGTGAAGGAGGTTCAACCAATTAGCCAAATTGGTATGAGAGAATTAGTGGTTTTTAGGGCTTGATTGAATCCATGGTAGTATACAATGGAAATTTATTAAATATATTTTAATCATGGTAATGGAATCAAAGGGGCCACAATATTTACATTCAAAGCTCATGCCAATTGATAGAGAACTAGTAGGATGCAAATATTTTATTTTGACTCACACATCGACGATATCAGGTAAGATAATTCCGAAATTTCTGCTAACGGATCGTGAGCATGGAGACCACCAATACATGTGAACCTTTGTTGAGAGTGGGAGATTAAAAAATGAATGTTCTTGGTTTACAGTTGAATTCTAAGTGCTAATTTGACCCAAGGGTCATGTGAGGTAAGCATGAGGCGTGTTGGCTAAGCAATTTGTGTAGGAGTCTACATTGAAGGAAGATGTCGATGCGTTGTGTGTCATGTGGCATCGTGAAGACAAGTTTCTCAAAGCATGTTAAAGAGGAGATTATGCATTGTAGGTCACGTCTCACCATTTGGAGTCACTTAGTGCTCCAGGAAAGAGGGTAGAGCTATGAGAATTGAAGAGTTCTCTGGTGTGATTTTTGTTGCATTTTTATTTAACATTGAAGGAACTATTACATGTGAGAGACACACTCAATACTGAGGAAATTCATAGCGCATACCTTTGTGTGTAATTAGCATGCATTGAGTGATCACAAAAATGTATATCTTCCCCAAATCAATCGTGGAATGAAGCCACATGTGTTTTCTACACAAAAATGTTAGGAGGATTTTGAAACCAAATCACTTCAAACATTGATGATGAATCTGATCCATGGAAATTTGTTAACATTAGTCTAAAGATAAGAATTTCCTAAAAGTGAAAATTAAAGTTTCAATCAAATTTGTCGATCTGTTGTAAAATCTCCATCAATCATATTTTTGTGTTTTTGGGAAGAAATGATTCAATGGCTTGAAAACCTTGTCCATTAATCCTCAATGGGATTTACCTAAAATCATCTCAATAATCAAGATGCAACACCAAACTCCTCATAAAATATCCATCTAAATCCTTTTAATCATATTGCGTTTATATATTTCCTTGATTGCAAGAAATATCATTTCCTCGAGAGTTGCTCTGCCTTCTCGCATTTCTAGATAAATTTTCCAAGCTACATTTCATCTGTTCTGCACTTCTATCTAATAACCCTTTTGGTAGAGCATCAATCCTAAAACCCATCATTCCCATAAGATTTGTATTGATTTATTTTGATGTGGAACATGAAATCTTTGACTATCGATCTCAATATAGTCAAAGTTGATAGTAAGATCAAGTATATGACTTCAACCTCGTTATTGTTTCGAGCGTGGAGAATAAATTGTGTTTTTATGACTCATGCAAGGTCTTAAAAAGCACTCGTATTTAGAGGTATGGAAGAAGGAGGTTGGAATTGATCATGTACAACTTATACACTTGAAGTTGTATCTTTGAGTGTCTTGGAATCGTATTCATCATTTGAAGTTGTGTTGTTGAATGGATTAGAAATGTGACTCTTATACTACAGCTCATTAGGTTGTAACTATGATTCAAGTTGGATAAAATCACAGTTCTCATGTGTATAATGTAGATACCTTTTGATATCAGCAAGAATGACTTTACTAATTTTCACTGTGTCCTGAATGGTGGATAGTATTAGATTGTTCATAAACTATAGAAATTGAATACTTTGCTCCATTTGAACTCGCTCCCTTGAAATTTAAGATGGATTTAGATTTGTTATTAATATCACTACATCATATTATGTGCAATGAAACAACACATTACCAAATGAAGCTCCCTTAATAGGTTAATAGGTGAGGCCAACTATGAAAATAAGCTTATGTTTACATTCGTCTCTATCTATATATAATGTTTGGTTTGAAACCTGATGGATCTCCAATATGCATTGGTACCTATTTCATGTATCATTTTAAAATAACAACCAAAATGATAGTTTAAAAATAGCATCACATGAGCTTGTCATGGAGTAAGCGGAAGAATTTTGCGCTTCATTATTCCATGGCCTCCTCTTTTGTCCATTATCCAAGAGGTTAGCTCAATTTGTTTCACTAAGCAAAAGCATGGCCTTATTCTCTCTTCACGCAATAGAGAGAATGGTTGGAGCGGCTTATTAGGCACAAATTTCTTGGTGGATATTGGTAAAACCTATCTCAAACTTTGGTTAAGATTTGCAAAAGACAATTAGCCTTTTCAGGGAATAAGATAATCATAAAATAAAGGGAAACAATAATTTTGTCTTTAATTCTTAACTTTGATTAAGATTTGTATAGTTAAGATTTGTAAATGACAATTAGTCTTTTCAGGGAGTAAGATACTCATAAAAGAAAGGGCACTAATAGAACAATAATTTTGTCTTTAATTTTTTAACTTCATAAAAGGTTAATAAATATGAGTTTTCTAAATGTTAATAACTATGAATTTTTTGTTCGATGAAAATTATAAAAAAAACATGTAGTGATTTATAGAAGAAAGTGTGGAGCGACATATTTCAAATATGTGGTGAAAGTTGAAGTTTGCATATTAATTTGTTTTGGGACTTTGGCATGGTTAAAGTATAATTAATCTATTTGTCCAAATTGAAAAAAATGTTATTTTAAAATAAATACCTTATTGTGTGATTGGATTTTTTTATGCATGCAAAGAGTCATTGAAATTATCTATCCTAATCAAAATGAATCAATAAAGGGAAGAAAACACACGATAAATTTAAAACTAAAATCTAAACCTAGCATACATGTTTAACAGAATTAAATGCCATGTATAAGAGAATCAACACTTTATAACAAAATCCACACACTTGATCCTTGATAAGTTAGTGTCTTAGCAGGTAGCCTAGATGACAATTAAATCATTTTTGGTATCTTAGTAGGTAGCCTAGATGGTACATATATACCTTGGAAGTGGCCTATATGGTATCTTGATCTTTGAGCATTGTATATGTTGAATGTGTTACTCTTCGTAGAACATTTCAACTTGATGGCATCTTTGTAATATGTGTTTGACTATGAAGATCTCCCTAGTTAAGAGGGAGTGTTCCAAAATGTAACTACGTTTCGCCCTCATAATTAAATTTTTGTATATTATAAAAATAAAATAAAAATATAATCTTGAAAGCATGGGTTTCATGCTCTATTTTATCTTGTCAATTAGGTCTAGCATGTTCTTCATGCTCTAGGATTTATTGAGTCAATATAATACTTGTCATAAATGTACAACACTTATGGGCACATTGTAACAAGAAGCAAACATTTCTTTTGTTTTTAAAGTTTCATTTATTGACTCCCAACACCAAGTCAACCCTCCCAATGAAGTTAGTGAAGTCATCCTAGAAGAAGTTCATTTGATCATAGAAGATGACTATATATTGGAGAAGAATTAAACCTATTCGAACATCTACTCATCCAAGTTTGATCTGCACATCGAAAGGAAGAGAATCAAGAGTGAATATAAGGATATAGAACAAGAATCGAAGAGAGAAATAAGAAACCAAAATTCTAACCTAATCAAGCTCACACCTATGAAATGTTCTTCGGATTTGTGCAAATTGCAAGGCTGAAAATTGTAGGCCGAATTTCATACTTGAGGCAAGAAGTAAAAATCTTTTTCAAGTTACAAAAATATTCTTTGAATGTTGTTGACTTTGATTCTTTAAAGGAATTCATTGACTCATCAAATGGAAAGGCTTTGACTCTTTAGAAATGGAACATTTTAACTCTTTGAAGGAAGATTTTTTGACTCTTCAAGGAAGCATCATTGAAGGAAGAAATTTTGACTCTTCAAGGAAGCATCATTGAAGGAAGACTTTTTGACTCTTCAAGGAAGCATCTTTGAAAGAATAATTTGACTCTATAAAGAAGAAGACTTTATCTCCTTGATTAAAGATATTGGACAAAGAAATTTTACTCCTTTGAAGGAATACATTTTGGAGAGATGACTTGGTGTGTGGTGGAAGTCCTTGTTAAATATTGGTTTTCTCATTTTTATTTGGTTCTACAATAAAAGAAGAGTTTTATTGAAATTCCCATAGAAGATGTTTTTTTCCTTGGCTGAGAGCCTACATATAGTGTTCTATTTCTCTTGTGAACTTCATGTTATTGTTTATTTGATATTTTCTTGATGAAGAGAAGATAAAATATAAAAACATAAACTTAAAGTTATCACAATCCATTATAAAAAAAAATATTTTCCTACCTTTTGATTTTCCAACAAGAATATGATGTGTTAAGACAAGGAATGGGAGTGGTATTGACACAAAAATGTCTACCATTAGCTTTTGAAAGAAAATATTTGAAGGGAAAGGATTTGGTGAAATAAATGTTGGGAACAAAATTTGCTTACATTTTCCCTACATTTCCACTCATCTTTTCATCCTTTTTTCACTCATTAACATGTATCTACTATGGTAAACCTATGAGGTAACCCTCCTTTATCTGTCTCTTGGAATATTTAATTAATGAAGTAAATTCATGAGGGTTTTGCCTATGTGAACCACTAAAGCTTGTTATGTCAATAGATTTCAAAGAACAGGTGTTGGTCTCTTGGCATATGGTGATAGTTCTGCGATTCACAACAGCTGTTCAGTAGCGCTGTAATAGCATAACAAACTTGAAACTATTTCCAATCCATTTTGGATCATTTCTATTCTTTCTCTCTCGGCACTAGTGCTTTGGAGAATTTGGTATCTACAGAGAAATACTAATTCCCTAGATAAGTAGTCATTGATGAACGCCTAATTGGGTAACTTATTGGGCTCATTTTGCCTAATTGTCCTTGTTCAATCCTCAATTTTTCATAGATTATGCATGTTTTTTTAGTATTTTTATGTTATTTGAACGAATAAGGGTAGTCACTCTGCCAGGGGGGGCTAATACGTGGTTATTTCAGGTTATTTGGACAAATTTTGGAGCAAAACCAAGCAATTATGGGCCAGGTGACAGCCAAGCTTGAGGTGAGGATTCATATGGGGGTTGTCTCTGGCATTAAATGGCCCTTCCTCGAAATCTCCCCCCTCAACTCCGAGCTCAACAGGCCACCAAAATCAATCCTAAAGGCAGCCAAGCAGCTTTGGGGAGAGTGACTGTTTACTAGCAGTTGGAACAGGTGAGTCCCTTGAATTTAGGAGGGCTGCTACGCCCCTCGTAGTGTATAAATAGGAAGGCCTTAGCCTTCGTAGTTTACTTTTGGAACTGTTGTATTTTTGCACTATAGTGTTGTCATTTTCTCAGCTTGTTTTCTTGTAGCTACTGCTGTACAACTTTCTTGTGATGATTATTTTTGGATAATGAAAAGCAGTTCTATCTGGCATCAGCTCTAAGTTCTTTATAGGAGCCTGTAGCTCTTGGGGTTGGGCCCAACCTAAGAGCCAAGGCCTCCTTTATGTATTGTTATTTGTTTTCTACGTCTCTGCAAAATAATTTCAGTTAAGTAGAATAACATCTTGCTGGTTACATAGGTCATGGTTAATGATTAGATAGGCTTTTCATGTTCATCAGGGAGCTGCTAGGATAATAACAGGGGAGATCTTCCAAAAACGGTCATCAAGCACCTCTGGTTTCACCTCTCCCTCAGTGGGATCAAGGTGACCCTGCTGTCACCAAACACTATCTTTGCTTCCCCATGCAGCCATTAGTGTTTTATTTTTGTTTGCAGAAGTTGGTTACATGTTAAGATCCTTGATTGCTTCGTTGCATAGTGGTTATACGTGGTTTCATTGCAAGTAAAATTCGGTTCAATCTCTTTACTGTTAGCTAGATCAGATTAGGTTAGCATAACTAGATCTTTGATTTCTTTCAAGTCTTTGTTAGTTCAGTTGGAAAAACAAATTGTAGAGCACCCGTACCATTTCTCTATCTGCCCGTAATCCATCAAACCCATCTACTCCATCCCTTAACATGGATTCTTGCCTCACATTTTCCATTTCCCACTTTGCCCTAATTCCCCATATCCTTGTGCCACATTGCTCCACTACCTCTTGGACAAGTCCCACCATCCTTGCCACTCCTCATCTCCATTCCCCAAGGCCTGGAACTCTTCACACACCTAGATCACCTCCATACCCACTCATTCATCTTTCTTCCTCCATCCATCCTCCAAAATCCCATTTCTGAACATCCTGTAGAAAATTATAAACATCCTGTAGAAATTCCAGAACATCCTGTAGAACCCCTACAGACTTCCTATTGAAGCTCACGAATGAGGTTTCTTGATATCCAAACTCTGTGGAACTCTCTAGAAGGGTGTTAGGGACCCCTTAGGCCCTCTCTGAACCTTCCCGACCTCTTCCAAGCATTTCCTCTCGCCAATCCACCTCTGCACAATCAAGAACAGTTAAATCACATGCATGTTAATTCTGACAACTTATTCAAAAATACAAAAAGATGGTTCTTTCATATTTTGCTGTAGACATAGCTTAGATACATGTATTTCATATTCTTAGAAGTCAATGGCATCTCTCCCAGTAGCTTGCATCCTCTTTCTTGCATCCGTAGAGCTAGGTGGTAAAATTAGGGTTTGCGTTTACTTTCAGCTTTTCAGTTTCTTTCTGCAAATAGAATAGCTTCCTTCGAGTTAGATTCCATCCAGCAGTTAAAAAAATTCTTCTCAGAGCTCATAGAAGTTGGCTTGAGTCCCTAGCAGACTTGTGCCAGCTGACCAAGTGACAGCTGCGACAAGAGCTAGTACTTGTGCATACAGCACCGTCGCTTCCAAGTTTTATTTTGAACTACCGGGTTGATAAAAGTAAATAAGGGAGTCCCAAGAGTTGCAGCATTGTTGCTGCAATATTGGAGCCCACCAATCATATCTATAAAAATAGTTTAAAGTATTTTAGACTTTTCCTATAAGCAATAGATAAGATGAGAAGATGAGAAAACCTACTTGTAGTTCCTCTTTCCTCTCGTCTCCTTTGTAATGATCATGTCGCTACTTCCCATACTTAATACACTTGAGAAGTACCTGTAAACAAAAACATAAAACAAAGAATCGATCAAAGAAAAATATCTATTGAATATAAGTGAATGGAATTAGATACATTTCACACATATAAGCATTATAAGACAATACAAACATATGGGAGAAAGGTTCAAATACTTTATTGAATTGAAGAAGGAATTACAACCATTGTGTTTGATTCAAAGTGATTCCTCCAGCTTGGATCCCATCCACATCACATCAAAAGCATGACAAACTTGTAGCATTACAATACTTGTTTCAGAGCCAATTATCATAGCAACATTATCTCCTTACAATTCAACATAATCCAACCCATGATCACTTAGATGAGTGGTCAATTTATAGGAAGATGAAGGAGGTTTTGTCATAAATGATGGTATTGAATAGCCTTCCATTCTTAGAATTAGTTCCATGGAGGAAGGGATGAGAGGATAGGATGCACCTTAACTCATTCCTCATCCATTTTTGAGATCATAGGAGTTGATAAGTGAGGTAACCTTCTAGAGGACTAAAAAAGATAAGAATATTCGGCAAACCCTATGTGAATTTCGCTCACTCTCAACCAACGTAGTTGAAAGGAAGCCTAAGTGCTCTACAGCACACCTTGGCGTGGACTTAACTGCTTTGCAGCGCACCCTTGCATGGGACTACCTGCGCTGGTCCCTCTAGGAGCTATTTCTGGATGTCTTCATGTCATGAAAATGTATGGGAAGGAGGCATTCAAAGGGGTGACTTGTTTAGGGCATATAGCAAATGAAATTAGGGTTTGATGAGCCCAAATGGATATGTAATAGTTTCCCCCTAAGGCATGAAGTCTAAGAAATGCCAATGTAGAATGAAATGCTTTACGATGTGATGAGGAGGTATCGAAGTGAAAGGTGACCTACATCAATTACAATACATATATAATGATTTTTTATTTTACATGAATTGTTGAGGGAAGGCATACCCATGTTCAACTTATAAACTTTCATTACATGTACATAAATAATCATCTACAGATATAGACCCATGATCAGAATGACTGTCACTGTAAAGCCATTGTACATATGATTTAGTACTCCTGAAATCGCAGCCTGGATGGATGAAACTAGATACGGGGTCTTCTGTATCATTCAATAATTCACTCAAGTACGAGCCTAACCATATGAATATGTGATCTAAAGTCAAACATGGGAAGACGCCATTTGATTACCAGTCGATGATGTAAGTTGTTAACAAATGCGAGAGAAATGAGCGATAATGATAATGATCCTCAAGGTACTGTAGTACATTCTGCATGGTGTGAATGGATGATTTGATTTCAAATAACATACAAAGTCTTTTGTTCGAAGGTTATTGATGTCAACATATCACCGGAAGTGAGAAACCTGCCATTGAAGAATGAAAGCCTCAAGGTACTGGAACAGTGTTTCTAAGTCAACTTGTTGGATAATGTACTGATGTCGACAAGAAACAACTTGTTGAAGGAGGGCCTTGATGTATCCCACATCAACAACACGAAACGGCTGTAATTATTTTGGAGATGGAATTTGAGTGATGACACAAGGTTCAGGAATGGCAGTCATGAAAATTAAGGTTTATGGTACTGTAAAGGATGACTTCTCTTGAACCTATTAGCGACACTAAATGAATTGACAACATTGACCCAAAATCAATGTAATGGATGGTGTGATAGACCATAGGTATGATAACCATCAAGCAGATAACCCAAACCAAATAGTCTGAATGAATTGGTAGCATTGACCCAAAACCATAAGTGATGGATGGTGTGATAGACCATAACTATGATAACTATCAAGTAGATAACCCAACCCAAATAGTCACGGAGATGAAGTGAAAGTGTCATGTTCAAGAGCAACCTGCAACCATAAATTGGATTACCCATTTTTCCCATTTTCCCCAGTCATTAATGACCAATACCTCTTTATTTTTATCAATCCTGAGGAGGATAACATATGCTTGTTGTATAATTCCACCCTTCGGGTGAATCCATCACTATGTGATGTTTTAACGAGTCTAGCCAAGGTGAAACTAGGTCTTGTCTAGATGGACAAATTTGTCAATATTTGATGTTTTAACAAGTTTAACGAAAAAGATAAATCGGTCATTTTCATGTTTAGAGAGTTTGAAAAGGGACAAAAATAAAAAATCCACAACTTCTTTTTCGTAAATTAATCTCTCAAGCCTAAAAAAGCGTAAAATAGTACAAGAGAGATGTCGTTTCCAATCTGTTTACAAGCTGGAAAGGACAAAGGCTTAGCAATATTTTCATGTTTAGAGAGTTTGAAAATAGCTTAAGGAGGAATCCATTTTGAGGAATGAGTAGTTTCTACGATAGCAACTGGTTCTGGTGATGTTGGAACTTCTCAAAACATGTTGATTTATGTAAAGAGGTTGGCCAAGAAGACAATTGGCCAAGAATATAGTGACGATGGAAGGAGAAAAACCAAGGCTTATCTGGTGAAAGAGGTTGATATAATGGCAATCATGAGGGTTAAAATGGAAATGGGTTTATTTTTAGACAAGCTTGAACCATAGGTAACTATGCTTGAATTCAGTTTCATGTTTACACAAGCTTGAAACGAAAACTATTCTTCGATTCAGTTTCATTTCTACGCAAGCTTGAAATGAAAAACTATGCTTGGATTTAGTTTCATTTTTACACAAGGTTGAAATGAAAAACTATGCTTGGAACTAGTTTCATTCTTACACAAGCTTCAAATGAGGAAAATCTTTGCTCGGAACTAGTTTCATTTTTACACAAGCTTGAAACAAGGAAAAACTATGCTTGAAATTGGTTTATATGCCCCAATAGGATGAAAGTGAGAATATCCTATAACTAGATGGAAGTCACTGCAATGAAGCAGGATGGTTATCCAACACTTTTTTGGCTTCGTCTAGATAGGGACAAAGGTGAATGTGGTGATTCCCTTCACATAACCTATAGGGAAACTTAACTTTACCACTAGATGCATGCCCCCCAAGCTTCATTACATTCACCTAAGTAGACTACTTGTGGCTATCAGGTGGATGGAATGAAGGTTATTTTATGAGATCAAGTGAAAGACTGGACTGGTATTTTATGAGATCCAATGAAAGACTTGACTTGGAACTTGGGACCTTGTTTCATTTTTTAATGAGCTTGACACAACGCAAGGAACTCTGGTCAGATTCCTTGTTTAATTTTTTAATGAGGTTGACACAAGTCCAGGAACTATCCTCATACTCGTCATTTCATTTTTTAATGAGGTTGACACAAGACTAGGAACTATCCTCATATTCCTTGTTTCATTTTTTAACGTGGTTGACACAAGAACAGGAACTATCCTCATACCCTTTGTTTCACGACCCATGATAGGAGGTCATGAATTCAAAGAGGTTCTCATCTGATGGGAGAACAATGCTCTGGAAAGAGAGATCTGGTTCCAATGCCCCCAGTACATAACGGACAACATCATTAAATTGATTGTCAGTTTATCTAGGTATGGAATGGGTTGCCACATAATTAACCCGTGGCACAGATGATACCATTGGTACAAAAGGACCATTTAGGGAAAATGGTTGACTCGAAGCCATATTTGGACCAGGAAATGAAAGCTAGTCAGAAGTGACAATTTTTCCTTCATGCAGGAAACAAATCACTTGAAAGAGTGTTGAAACAATATCTCACATGTCATAAACATAGTCGTGCCCAAGAACTAAATTGTAATCTAAAGGGCTTGGGACTACCATCACATTCAGATAAATGACTTTTCCTCCCAAAGTAATAGGCAACTGAGGAAGGATCCCTAATGGTTGACTGGTTCCTCTGTTAAAAGCCAACAGATTCTGGATAACTAGCACAAGTGGCGGTGAACCAAATGCTTGCCAGGTAGTAGAGGAAAGGATACTCACAGGTGCACCTTCATCTATAATAGTTCCAACTATAATCATATTACAAACCTGTACTATGACCTAGGAAGACACATAAGAAGGAAGACGAAATCCTAACATTTGATTCCAATCAAAGGAAGTGACTAGACTACTTGGAGGGGGTACCGTAAGAATGGGAGAATTAACCCCTTCAGTTACGAGAGTGAGAGGATTTTCCTGCTATCTTGATGGAACAGGAGGACTACCCCCAAGCTCATTAGAATTTGAAGAAACAAAAATAACCTGAGTGGGATCATATTCACTCTCTTCGGAAAAGCTACAATTAGCTGAAGGTGAAATTGGGTCAACTATTTCCTCAACCTATTGATTTGGGTCAAGTATAGACTCATAAGATTCACTTTCAGAGAGAGTGGGTTTGATCGATGGTTGATTTGAGTCAGTATATTCATCAACTAGTGAAGGATTAAGGGAGAGTCTCCTCTAACTAGATGGAAGTCACTGTGGTGAAGCAAGATATTTATCCAACACATTTTTGGCTTCATCTAGATAGGGACAAAGGTGAATGGGGTGATTCCCTTCACATAACCTACAGGGAAACTTAACTTTACCCTTATTTCCATGAACTTTACTACCACTAGTGGATGGTGTGTCACCAGCATGATCTCGACAAGTTGATGACATAAGATGATGTGAACGAGAAGACCATTCTTATAAGATCTGGGGAATATCAAGACAATTTCGAAGAATATAGTCTCCTGCACAAATTTTGCATAGATATCAAACTTTTTGAGGCTTCATGGAGGGTTTCTTATCAGATGTTTCATTCAAATCAATGGTTGCTTGGTTACCCCTCTACTAAATTTGATTCTTCTTCTTCTTCTTCCCTTTCTTATTTTTCATATCCATTTGGTTACTAGTACCAATACTTTCACCAGGCGAATAGGAAGAAGGGGAGGAAGAAACAATCAAGGAAGAAGACAAAGGGTCAACTTTAGGATCAACTGGAGGTTGATTTTTTCCAGTTGGAGGAGTACTCAATTGCGGAGAAATAACAACATTTTGAATTAAGGAGGTTGAAAACAACCATAATGGAAAACCGATGGTAAATCTTGAAAGGGAAAATGTAGCCATATATGGAGCACCAACATTTCCAAAATGAGGAAAAGGACTAGGATTCCCATCAAAAGGAATTCCTTGATCAGTGCACTCCAGATTTTTCACCATATGTTTCAACTGAATATCACCTAAGGAGTGAGCGTGGAGGATGTTATCCATGGTAAATTAATTTTATTTTAATCAAAGTAACATAAGAAAACAAAAGAGGGATAATATAGGAAAAATGTTTACCAAGCAACTGTGAACTACAGAATACGTCCTGACGAACCAGGAAGTACGGGTAGGTAATCTCCCGGAATGTTGTGTTCGGTGTATCACAGTGTACAAGGCAACTGACTAGGTTACCTAAGGATGGATAGAAACCCAGTGTTGTCCTACCATATATACTCGAAAGTACATGGACGCCCAATCTGTATAAGCATTGTCTAATGAAAAATCGCACAGTGAGAGCATTCCCATATACTTTATGTATCGTAACACTGCCCTATATACCTGAAGGTATGTGGATGAGCTACAATATACTCATGTGCGTGGTACGAGCTATCACACTTGGGATGTATTGCAGACAAGTTAGTAATAACTGCTTTGTTTTACAATGTCGGAACACGTCTCTAGCCTAGACTTGTAAATATTTTTCGTTAGGTGAAAATGCTCCATTAGGTAAATTCAGATAAATTTTAAGTTGATCATCTTTAGAATTTTCGTTTCAAGGTTCGGCATGTGATATATTTTTTCAATTCCTAAAATGAAACTAATATGATAAGCATTCTTCCCATTCAATTTAGCAATGAAAATCCTTAGCTAGTAGGGATAGAGAAATCAGATTTTTTGCAAAGAGCAAAGAGCACATCTAATGAAATTTCCCTAGCTATTCCTTTCAAGCATTCACAAACTACAATATGAATGATGCAAGTTTTTCTTTTCAAATCCATTAATGTTAGAATGAACAAAAAGGAAACCAATGCACATACAATCAATCAATCTTTAATAAGAACGAAGACTTTTACGACAATTTTGTTTCGAAGGAAAAGAAGACTTTTACGACACTTACTTTCCAACAAAGATTAATCGACTATATTCTAACTTTGACTATAGACCTATAATGACAAAAAAAACATTTAATAAACATTAATCAAACAAGTCAAAGTAGGGCTAGACAAGGAGATAGAAACTTGTTTTCTGAGACATGACATTCATTGATTAATCAACAAGAAATCAAATAGAAGAAATTTGGCAAAAAATCAATCCAAACGTGGGAGTTTGACCTAAGGTGGATTAGTGCAGGTCAAAGAGGGCGTAATTGCGCTACAGAGAATTGTGTCTCTCTCAAGGGTTCTCTACAGAGCACTGTCCACCAACCAAAATTGCGCTGATTCTTGAGAGGCCACTCAAGAATCATCTAACTTCAATTTTTGACCAGAATTCACTTCAACACAGCTGAAATACAATCAATGGAAACAAGTAGGGTCTGCAAGAGTGTCCTAGGAGGTGGAAAATATAATAGGAAAGAGGATCTTCCCCAACGGAGTCGTCAATTTGTTTTGGAGAATTTTCTATCTACGGATAAATACTAATTCCCTAGATAAGCAGCTATATCTAGAACAATGGTTGAAGGTGTTTTAGTCTTTTCATATAAGCAATAGATAAGATGAGAAGATGAGAAAACCTACTTGTAGTTCCGCTTTCCTCTCGTCTCCTTTGTATCAATCTCGTCGCTCCTTCCCATACTTAATACACTTGAGAAGTACCTGTAACACAATAGAAAACACAAAATTGATCAAAGCAAAAGATCTATTGAATATAAGTGAAAGGAATCAAATACAATTCCCACAAATAAGCGTTATAAAGAAATACAAACATATGGGAGAAAGGTTCAAACACTTTATTGAATAGAAGAAGGAATTATAACCATTGGTGTCTCATTCAAAGCCATTCCTCCATCTTGGATCCCATCCACATCACATCAAAAGAATGAAAAACTTGTGGCATTACAATACTTGCTTCAAAGCCAAATTGCATAGCAACATTATCTCCTTACAATTCAACATAATCCAACGCCTGATTACGTAGATGAGTGGTCAATTTATAGGAAGATGAAGGAAGTTTTGTCATAAATGATGGCATTGAATGGCCTTCCATACTTAGAATTATTTCCATGGAGGAAGGGATCAAAGGATAGGATGCAACTTAACTCATTCCTCATCCATTTTCAAGCTCATAGGAGTTGATAAGTGAGGGAACCTTCTATATGACTCCAAAAGATAAAAATATTCCCCAAACCCTATGTGAATTCGCTCAATCTCAACCAATGCAGGTGAAAGGAAGCCCTAGTGCTCTGGAGAGCACCTGGGCATGGACTTAACTACTCTACACCACACCCTTGCATGGGCCTACCTACGCTGGTCCCTCTAGAGGCTATTTCTAGATGTCTTCAAGTCATGAAACTGTCTGGGAAGGAAGCATTCAAAGGGGTGACTTGTTTAGGGCATGTAGCAACTGAAATTAGGGTTTGATGAGCCCTAAAACACTGATATATATGATGGGATTGATGTGCCCAAATGGATCTGTAACAACTAGTGTTGCATTGAACTGATATATATTTTGGGCATGTAGTTGCCAAGTTTTTGGGAAGGTGTTATCACCCCTCTCTTGTATAAAAGATGGATCATTCTTGTGCGAAGGGTTAGCCATGGCAGGATATGTATTGTAACAAATTTTCTTGATATTGATAAAATATAAATGATTTTCTATTCTATCTTCGGTTGTGAGTGAATGCAGCCCTGATCAAAGAGCTAGGCCCGCTCTTCTGATTAGGTGTTGCATGTTTCCTTTTATGTGTGTTGTTTACTTGCTGTATTTATTTCTTTATTGCTGTTACAGATTTCCATAGATTGTTGTGAATGCCTTTTTAAGTTATGCAGTTTAATTTCCATTACTGTTACATCGATGCTTTTATTTCTTGATCACGAACCCTTGGTTGATCTAAGATTGTAACCTTTCTCTTGCATATACCTTGTGTGTTACCTTGAAAAGAGTACGCACCTAGATTGATGAATTAATGGAGGAAAAAGGGTTGAATTTTTTTTTCATACTTGGAAACCAACATTTTGGCATCATTACCACGGAAGGCTAACAAGGTGCAAGACATGATCTGTATCGACCAGAGGGTCAATTTCTTGTCCTGGGGAGAGAAGGAGTTTTCTGACACTGCTCGAGGTCCCGAGCATAGTCATTTCTTTGTTTTATTGTTTTCTTTTGTTTTTCATTTTTATCTTTAGGCCCAATCTCTCGTCTTGGGGAGGGAATGGTCTTTTGACACCCTACTCTAGGTCCTGAGCTTAAATTTCTTCTGCATTTTTGTTTGTTTTGATTTTGGAAAAACCAATCTCTCATCCTGGAGAGGGAATGTTCCTTTGACACCTGCTCTAGGTCCCGAGCTTTGGATTTCCTTGTGTGCATTCTTTTCTTGTTTGGTTTCTTGTCCTGGGGAGGGAAGGGTCCTTTGACACCCTGCTTTAGGCCCTGAACCCTAGGTTTCCTTTTCTTTAAATGTTTTCCTTTCCGTTTGATCTCTTGTCCTGGGAGAGAATAGTATTTTGACACCCTGCTCCAGGTCCTAAGCATTGTGATGGCATCAACATTTTCATCACATCAACTTGCATGAACAGATATTTGAATAAAAGTGCCAGAGGAAGAACCCTAAAGAAGCGGGGACAAGATTTGGGAAGGAATAATTATATCCAACAAATCATTGCGAAAGTGGAATCAGAGGCATATTCTCATGATGTTGTGAGGTTGGGTACGTGGACAAGAACGGAAGGACAAATTGTACATCAGCGAGCGTTGTCTACAACACTCCCTATTGATTTGATACAACAAAGCCTTCCAGCAACTTAATTGACAAGTAGCAGTGTACCTGATAAAGGGATATCATTGTTGGTAGAAAAAGAAGAAGAAGTTGCAAGCAGAACATCTGAGGGGCCAACCCATTCTGGTAGGGAATAAGAAGTTGTAGAGAGGAGGTCTGAAGGGTCAAGCCACTATGAGAAAGTGTAATAAGTTGTAGGGGAAATTCTATCACCAAGGGATAGAGGAAGTGTTGTTAAAGCAACTCAAACTCCTGCGATAAGAGCCCTTCCATCATTTCCTGCAGATCCTACTGAAATCCCGAGTGATTTATTGGAGGATATTCATGGCACCTAAAACCTCCACTATTGACTTCCCAATTGGGAATCTTGGGACTGGTGCACCAACAAAGTGCATTCCTTTAATATCTTTACCTAGCTTTCATGGGCTTACCTAAGAAGATCTCGACAGTTCCTGTTTGAATTTGACATTGTGTGTCGGGGATATGATTATATAATGGATGCTCAGAAATTGAAAATATTCCTTTCTACACTAAATGGGACAACCCTGCGATGGTTTATGGGTCTTGGGGGAAGGACTATTTCTACATGGGAGGAGATGAAAACTACTTTCCTAGAGAAGTATTTGGATTACTGTAAGTCATAGGATATTAAGGAATAACTCGTATAGTTCACACATAAAGTGGACGAAAATATGGAAGACTGTATGGAATGTTTTAAATACAAATTGCAGAGATTAGGTCACTCCAACCTGGATAAGGATATTTTGAAAATTATCCTTCTTCGGGCCTTTCTAGAGGACTTTTTGGAATTGTTAAACATAGTTGGAAAGGGAGGTATATCAAAAGAGAACTTCAACACCACATGTGAGCTGTGCATCCAATGCTTAAGGGGAATTTCAAGGAATAAATAAGGGATTTGGTCAATGAAAGTATCTCGTGGAGGTGTCACAAAAGTAGAAATCACAAATCCATTGGACAACTTGAGGACTCACATCTTGAGTACCCTATCTGAACAAATGGACACGCTACAGGTAAAACATAAATAGTTGGAATTGGAAATAAATATGGCTATATTTTACCCAAAGTGCAAGAAGAAACACCCACAGAGGGAATGCCCATTCAACTCTATAGAGTAATGTGCAATTTGTGAGTGGAATCATACAACAAGGTAAAGCCCATCCTTGCCATGTTTGAAAGTGATTTTTCAAAGGACAGGCAAAGAGATGGAGCAGATGTACTTTATGGGACCTAAAAAGCCATGGCAACCTTGGCCATGAATGGGAAATCAAGGTATGTTTTTGGATCCATATCAATATTTTAGTAATTTTAATATGGGTCCCCAGTCCATGGCTTATCCACCTATGTGGCCCTAGTACTAGCTTCCATCCTAGCAGCAATGTGCTCTTCAACCTAGTTCGAGTTCCTCATGGGCTTCAAACTGGCATGGACCTTCTCCTCCTGGGCAGTTTCCCTAGTCAATGCCACAACGGAAAATCTGATTTCCCTCTAATATTCCTCCTGGTAATCAAAATGTTCATCCTTAGCTTCCCATCCAACCCAATCCAAATCCTAACAACAAACAGGCTCATCAAGTTGACATCCTCAACCTACCTTCATACAACATCTCCACCGTAGAGTTTTATGAGATGAATTTAAGATCTAGGTAGGTAGTAGATGCTCAAACCTCACCTATTATTGTTGAACAAGTTGGCAGTGAGGTAAAGGAACCAGAAATGGTTGAAGAGGAATCGAACCAAGTCAGTAAAAATCAAACACCTCCTCAACCGCTAATTACTTAAAAACACCAAGCTGAACCGCCCTATCTAGAAATATTGGCCTTGAGTAAACAGATCCCTTAAGCTAAGTTTGATTTGTTATGGGAGCTACAAAATTCGTTTGTTAAGATCCCCCTGCTGCAAGCTATGAGGGACATACCTATATATGCAAAAATGCTCAAGGAATATTGTCTAAGAAGCCTAAAAATAAATCAAGGGACCCACTCACCATTCATGTGATGGGAAAGCTATCGGATTTTATGATGGGGAAGGTCATGCTTGTGAAATATGGGGATCTCGGGAACCCAATTTTAACCATGCATATTAATAGAGTAGAAATTCCAGATGTGCTGGTAGATTTGGGTGCTACCATAAATGTCATTACTGCTGAAACCATGCAGGCATTGGGTCTTCGAAACCTGAAACATACACCTATTGTGCTAAAGTTAGCAGATCGATCTACAATTAAACCGGTGGGGAAGTTAGAAGATATCACAATCTCAGTTGATTCAAGGCACTACCCTGTGGATTTCCTAGTACTGCAAATGCAATCCCTAGCTGGTGGAAATCCCCTGATTCTGGGAAGACCGTGGCTAGCAATTGTAGATACTTATATCGGGTGTCATTTTGGACATATGGTTATATCGAATGGACAGATTACTAAGAATTTAGTGTTATATCCTCTTACAGAACCTAGTCTACCAACAAAACCATCGGTCTGCAAGAAACTTTTACCGAAGGAAGAATTTGAATCTAAAAATGAGGAATTAAGACTAGTCCTTACTATTGGATAGACCTTTCAATTGAAAACAGAAACAAAAGATGATACAATTACTCCCTTTATTAGTGTTCCATGTTCTGTTTTGGATTCAAATAAATGAATCCTAGAGTCCGTCTTGAGCTATGAAGCGTAGGAAAATATCAGAACAATCGATGGATTCGATAAGCTACCTACAACTGCATCCCATGACAGCATTGTTATACGGGAATAGTGTCCACACGGATGCTGCTATTCCCACAGATGGGTGGCTATCTTATAAACAAACCTGAGTCTTGCACTCGAATCCCTCTCCTTCTTGATAGATTTTTTCCACTTGCTCTTTGTCTGCTTAGCTTCAAAAGGACCTGTAGAATCACAGCAACATACTACTATGCAAGAAACAAGGATCTAAATTCATAAATA
>APFE030772692.1:64346-78218 GCA_000404065.3 Pinus taeda | reverse complement strand
GCTCCCAGTTCAAACAATATTGCCAGAACTTGACGAGGAAGGAAAATTTATATTGGAACCAGAAGCAGTCACAGAAATAAGATCTCGACAACTACGAAATCGATCAATTTCGGAGTATCTTATCAAGTGGAAGAACTTATCTGCAAAAGATTCCACATGGGAGGATGAGAATTTTATACAGAAGTATCCAGAACTACTCAAGCATTGAGGACAACACTTTTTTTGAAGGAGAGGGGCATGTTGGTTCCCTATAATACTAGTGATTACCCCATTACTATGGTAGTTGTACCCCTTATTAATATTGTTGTGCCCCTATTGCCCCCATATTGTTATTACTGTGTCCCATAGAATCCCTCTATTGTTATTGTTGTGGCTTTGTATTATTATTGTTAGGTCAGCTGGGTTATATTGTGACTCCTTAGACTCCTATATATAGAAAGGAGGTTTTGTCATTTGTATGATAAAATAATTGTTCATTTATGTAATGTAAAGGAGGTTTCCCCCTCGAAGAGTCTGAATTCTAAGGTGATGATCTATCTTTTTTATCTTTTCTTGAGCTAGTTTCATAACAGGGCCTCACTTCAGAATTTCTAAACATGAAAGGTTTAAAAGAAATAGATAGCAGCAGCCTCCAGCATGAATAAAAGAATTGAATAACCCAAGAAAACATTAGAAGCAACTGGAATATCAATCCCAATGTTAGACCTCCAACCCAAAACTAGAAAATTAGATGAAATAAGGAAGAATTTTCAACATGGAAAGGAAATCTGAACATGAATTGTCTTCTTTTTTTTACGGTCACTCCAAAAACAATCCGGGTAGAGCTAGAGTAGGAGGGATCCTCCTCGAATGAGGCAGAAATAATCCAGTCACTTATGAGTGGGGGTTGGGTAAATCCTCTAACAATAGGGCCGAGGCTTATGGCCTACTAATGGGCACCAAAATACTAAAAAAAAGGAAACCAGAGATCCTATTATAATGGGATATTCAGCGATCATCATTGAAGCCATTATCAGCAGACGAAACCCTCCAAATGCTGTCATGCACCAAGTCGTCAACAGAATAAGGAAAAATATGGAAGACCTAGGAAATGTCACTTTTAAACATATCTTGTAGGAAAACAATAGCTCCGTTGACCATCACGAAAGTTTGGTAGTAGCCAAGTCTGGAGGGGAAAGAAGAGTAGCTGAGGAGGTGTTTCCCACACCTATTCCTTAGTCCTATCTTCCCTATCTAGAAATCATGCCAAAATTCCATCAATTATATTTTGAGTTTCACTGCATATGTGATCTTTTATGCCCATACTTATCCCTGCAGTAAATCCTTTTCGGCTGAAGGAGCATGGAGGTCTCGTGACTGCAAACATATCACTCTGCAATTTCTACCCTTCCATCCACTCTAAGATATGAAATTTGCCTCCATTCAAGCTCTCCCATGTCATCATTTCTTCCCAGCTGATTTGACCTACCACCGCTACCCCCTCTCCTTTAAATTTTAGGCCTCCATCTCCTCTCCTCACTCCTTCATCGTCCTCTGTTATTCATGCTAATGACTCTCTCCAGCTTGCTTCTTGTTTCTCTATTGTCCCCTGGTTTCTCCTATGCTCGTGAGCCTTCCTTCTTCTCCTTCCTTGGGCCCTCTCATACCTTCTTTCTCCCCCTCTCTACAATTCCAAGCCTCCTACAAGCTCATTTCCTTTATATTGTTTCTCCCCTTATGCTCGCAATTCTTTTGTGAGCTTCAATCTCTCATCACTCTCATCTCCCTTTTCCTATTCACCTCTATATTATCTCCTCCATTTCCTCTTTTTCTACAATAAAGCTTTATCTCTTTTTCTTCCTGTTTTGAATGAAGCCAGTAGTCTAGTGCATTAATCCAGGGAAGTTGGATCTTCCTGCAACCAGCAAGAAGGAACATAGGCATCACTCTATCAAGCTCCGAGAAAGCACAACAGTGCCTTCACCTAGCAGAGACACCAGGAAGAGCCAACTCACCATATAGGATCATATCTCATATCACAAGACAACAATATACCTCTCAAAAATGGACTTAAATCCAGTAGACTGAGCCTCACAAAATGAGAAATGTGCTACATGTGAGCTAACAAATTCATGATTGTCAAGATAAGAGAGACAATCCAAGACTTGAAGCTTTAAATGAGGTCTAAAAACTCAAATTTGAAGAGACAATTGCAGATTCAGAAGGCTGAAATAGACTCCCTCACCAACAAGTGCACTCACCCTCAGGAGACAGTTAACAACCTCAAAAAAATTACTCTGAATTAGGAGGGAGAAAACTCCAACTACCATATAAGTAAACAGAGATCTTAGCAAGACCAATTTGTAAACAAATATTAAAAAGCCTCATAAGTGTTTTGAAGTTTCTTAGTTTTTGAAAGTTTTGTTATGTAAGTGTATTTTCTTGCTTTCTCATTTTGTACAAAAGTATGCTAGAAATGTATTTGGAATCTCTGGAATTTTTGGATTCATGTCTAAAGTAACCCAGGACTGCATTCCCGATGTTCTCTCATTCATCATGACTCTTTTAAGCCCCATATGTATCAATAGCTTGCTCCTTTCTCTTTTTGGAATATATAAACTGAAACAGATCTTGTAAAAAAATATATACACTTCAAAAATAATTCAAAATTAATTGGAATGTAAATTGTTTGGGAAAATTTTATCATTTTATTAATTTTATATAAATTAAAAAAATCCAAGTTGATGATGATTAACATCTACTCATATCAATATGGTATATCATAATAAAGTAAGAGATTAATTAATACTCTTTAACATTTTATCTCTATGTTCCAAAAGAAGGGAGATGAGCATTCCTAGATCACGGTAGTTTTGCGAACTTAATAAGTCAAGAAGGTTGGTAGTGTGGATGGGGGGCCTCGGGTGAGCCATCCTTCCTTCTAGCTAATGAGAGGGTTTATCAGGATTGGGTTGACTAGTTACCGCCTGCCTTTCAGGACCTTACCTGAGCGATCTCCTTGAGGGGAACATATATAGGAATAACCTTACTAAATTGAACCAGTAGTATTTACTATATATTCATCTGCAGAAAATGCAAGAAACAACTCTGAAAGGTACGTCATGTCATGTCCGGTTGTCACTTCATACGGATGATTAGAATCTCTATCACAAAACTCAAAAACTTTAACTCTCTATATGTAAAAAAGTGGATATTTTATATATCCGATCTGCTGGAGTAAATGCGACTGGATATGGAATAGAGCGAAGGAAAGCTGAGGAGCCATAGCTATATTCCACTCGTTGGGATTGCCCTAGGAGTTGAGTAACCGTGTCTGCTGGTCCTGCTACGAGCGGAGATTCATGGGAGTTTATGCAATAGCTAAAAATAGAATGGATGTGAGTAAGAGCATGAAGGATGTACCTTTCATATTAAAATCTCTTAATATCCCAAAGGTGGTAGACACTCTCATCCCGAGGAAATTTGGGAATTGACAAATGTCGAAAGTTACTTTGAAGCTAGTGAGAATTACTACTTATCTTGACAATGCTCATTTTATTCTTAGCACTAGTCAAGACAAAAAGATGAGTCTTCTTCAGACAATAGGATTCATAACCTCCTTATGATACCTTAGCTCTATTTTCGCCTCTCACTCTTTATCCTCCTACGTTAATTCAAACATAAATTTATAAATATAAATTCATTTATCTTAAAATTTAAAGTTAAATATAATATACATAGTATCATAATATTTAATATTTAGGTTAAAGATACTAGGGTCAATTAAAATAAATTTTATTTAACTAAAATTAATAGGACATTAAAAATCATTAGAAACAATTAAAATAAAATTCTACTAAGATATAATTAACATCTAATTGAAATGTGAATAAAATAAAATACAAATATAATCATATCGATCTATATTTTGTTTTTATATATAGAATTAATATATTTGTTTAATTAATAATTAAACAATAGAAACAACTACATAAGAGTCTAGTCTCTTCCTCTTTTGATAGCTATCGGTATGCTAACATGATTAAGATAGTTCAGAGTTCATGCTTTGTCCTTATGAAAACAGTTTTGTGTACATGGCGACACATCTTGTTTCTACAATCTAGTACAACAGATTGAAGTTGTGATGCCCTCTACAATTTCAAAGTAAATACAATCAAGCACTTGAACAATGTCATGATTACGCGTCGATTTTCTAAAATGAGATATTGATTAAGTTTATGTGACATTTAGACAAAACATTTCTGTGAGACATGGCAGTTCTCGAAAGAAGTCTATGGGGAGGGGAATGTGTATAGAGGTGTGGAATGGTGGAATAAAGTTTCTCCCACGCATACAAATCTTTCACAAATCCTGTCAATCTACTATGATAGATATTCACAGGATTAATAATTGAAATATCTTAAAATTCAAATTTCTATTTCATATATCTCTATTAAATAAAGTGAAAATTAACATTTTATAGTTTGTGCCAGATGAAAGTATGTAGAAATCATGTTTGGTAGGGGGAATGTATGCGCACATGCCAAATTCAACATATGATTGTTCTCTGACACACATTTCTCTTCTACAGATGAGTCAATTTACAAGACTAATTTTAAAATGCCAATTTAAGATGAATTCTAAATTTATGAGATTAGTTTTAAAATGCTTTTTTGTGACTATTGAGTCGGAGTTCCCCATACCGATGAGGGCGCTTGGTCACCAACACATCATTGGACTAGTGTTGGAAATATTTTAGGGTTAAGTCATTCATTTGCCACCACGAAGACGACTTTGGGTATGTTTTAGGAAACATGATTAAGGACAAGGAATCATTTTAGGGATTGTCCTATCAGTTTGTAGGTTGTGACCTCGAGGAAGGATGAATAATAAGTTATTTTAGTCGGTTTCATTAAAAAATAAGGGATCCATATTGTATGTCATCTCTTTCAGGTTAGAAGGTGTCTTGACATAAATCTACCCTTACCGTAGCAAGAAATCAAAGCAATATGCAAAAGGTTATGTCAAGTGGTATCATAGCATAATAACACTCCTTAGGATCAATAGGTAAAACAAATGATGATAGGAGGTGATCAGAGAGAAATTGTAGCTACCCAAGAGATTTGAATACTCATGGAGCATAGAGTGAACCCAGAAGGAGAGATTTACAGGATTTATATTGGTGGAGAAACTTTGTAGAGGTGGTGAAATCTAGAACGAGAGGGTTGTAGACAGTGAACAACACCATAGTAAAGATGAAAGTCAAGTTTATTCAAATATTAAAGGCCTTTATGTTTTAATTGATATTGTCAAATATTAATTTGCAGATAAGAGTATTAGTAAAGGAGATTGTGGCATTCACTGGAAGTAGGAGAGATATAATAGAGAACAATGATGTTCTTGGATGATAGAAGATCTAAGTTTTGAGGAAACCTAGAAGTTAAAACTAGTTTGATGTTTCCATTTTAACGTAGTATGTAAGTTGAAAATTGTAGGTAGTAGGAGGAAAACAAACTATTGAAAATAATATTGCAACAAAGAAGTTGCATCAGAGGTGTTCCAATCGAGGTTGGAAAGGAGGAGAGGAGAGAGGATTTTCTCATAGAGAAGTCAAGAAAACAAGCAAAGCTTTCGAGAAAGAGGTCATTTGTCAATAAAAAAGTGTAGAAGGAGCAAGGAGTGCTCAGGAGGTTTTAGAAAAGAGAATCATAGGAATACCAAAAGGTCAAACTATAGAGAAGGCGTGGTGAGGTATTGGGGTAGAAAGGTAAAGGAAAAGAGTTTTTACTAGAGCTTCAGTGCAACTCATGGTGAGTCATAAGAAGCTCAAAAAGGAGGAAGGAAGATGACAATCGATCATTACAAAGGTTAAAGTGTAAATGACAACAGATAAAAAGAAGATGCCAAACTGAATGACATAAGGGGAAGGATGAGTCAATAAGAATTTGACTGAGAAATGGCTAAGTTAAATGAAAAACTCAACATAATAATTCAACTACTACAAGAAATAGAGAGAGACCAAGAGCATCATTAGGTATGAAGGAGGAATAAAAATGAAATGGTGTATTTTTCAACAGATGCTAAAGGATAGTTTGAGTATCTCACTAGAGAAGAAATAACTCTGGAAAACTAAGCAAGACAAAGAGGATGTTTTCTCTGTTGAATTAGAACAAGGATCACTCCCTGTGATGATAATGATGAATATGAGGATAGACGACTGATGGAAAGTATCATGGACTATGTAAAAAGCATAACACAATAGAAGAAGCCATTAATAGAGAGTCACGCTAAAGAGCCTTATAATTCTAAAACTAAAAAATTCTGTGTGAATGTAGGTATTGCATACTTTGAGGATGGCTAGCCATTATAGTTTTCTTCAAGGAGGAAGATAAGGAAAAATTGTATCTAAGATACACAGACAAGGATACTTCAAAAAATGAAATAAATAGCATTATACTTGTGGTAGTAAAAAGGAATGTTATTCTTAATGGACTTATGACGACGAAATTTGTAGATGCTAAGGTAATGATTTACCTTTAGAAAATGAAATTTCACTAAATGACTATAAAGATGCATTGATAGGTGAGGTGAAAAATGTTGTCCTTAAATAAAAAAAATCAATATCACCAAAGAAATAAGGATTGCTCCATTAAAAGAGAAGAAAAAAATGCTTTGAAAAAATCAAATGGTGTCCTGTAAACAATTGACAAAGGCTTGTGACTATAGCCATGTGGAGAGTGAAGAACGACTATTGATAGTTTTTGAAGGAAGTGAAGATGAGGAGAAAAAAAGAGAGGCATCATACATATATCATGTTATAATATTATGCAAGGTATTTAGAGTTTCTAGAGGACTAGTTGGACAATATCACAATTGAGGAGCACGACATAACAAATTAAGCTAAGAAACCGGAAGGTGTCAAGATGCTCAAAGAATATAAATATTATGATAAATTGCATGATGAAAATATTGTTGGGAGTGTAGTTAATTATGCGTAAAAGGGATGACAAGTGTTGTTAGAGGAATCTAAGAAGAAAGGAGAAATATGGAGGAAGTCATGTAGTTCTCTATTTGGTGAGGAAATATATAGGAAAATTGTGAGTAGAGAGGGAAAAAATTCAGTTATCTAAAGAGAAGAACGATACAAGATATAGAAAATTCATCTAAAAGCAATTAGAAGGAAGTGGATAAAGAGAAGAGAAGCTAGGAGATTAAAAAAAAAACAACAACAATATGAAGGCATCCTAAGCTAGCAAAAGGACAAGCATATAGTCCTACTTGGGGACAAGCATGGGGCTTGCAAGAATAAAGTGGAAGTTTGGGAAAATGGTAGGGAAGGAGCACCCAATAAAAGCTTCACGGTTATAGTGATGTTTTTGCAAAAAGAATTGGTGGAAAATATTATTTTCCAAAGTCCCCTAAGTTGTACATTTAAAATCATAATTGATGTAAGTTTTGGAAAATAAATGGAAGAGTATAAATCAGTAGCATATTGGGTGAATTATGTCCTAGCTGAAAATCAATCTTTGCATAATAGTGGAAGAAAGGAAATGATAATGGCCAATGAGCAAGACATGATATTTGTTCAAACTTGTGGGTATGGTAGCCACCAAAGAGAGAAGGAAGCAAGGAAGAAAACTTAGTTGACTATGGAATATTGCATCAAAAAAGGAGGAAGGTAGAAATATAGCAAAGTATGGGATACTTGAACATTGGAGATGGAAGCAAAAAATTTGGAGCAAGCCTGTGACCAAAAATAGCAAAATGCACTACTAAAACCCCTCAATACTTGAATACAAAAGAGTGAAGGGAACTCTTCCTGAATAGTTCATGAGGCACAATACTTGCTAAGGTTTTACAAATGGGGTAGCAAGCTAAGTGGGCTTGATTGTGGGGAAAACTGCACAGTTAAGCGCACTTGGGCGAACTTGGATGGATGACCTCCCAAGAAGTCCTGGTTATCAGGTGTAAGCCTCAGAAGTGATGATTGAGGCAATGTGATTCATTTCACTGGTTTCAATACCTCTCATGGAAATGGTAATAGATGAATGACTTACTTAACACAGTTGAATCCCCAAAAATGATATCTAATATAACACACTGCAAAAAACCCTCAATACATAAAAAACAACAAAATGTCTAGGATCCTAAAGGACTACAAATTTGAAGGCATATGATAAAGGGGTCATAAAATTTATACTTGGGGAGTTTGATGCAAGAGAATCAAACTCTAGGAAACCATTTTTTCCTAGACTGAAACAGGGTCATGAGATTTCCAAAGTGAAAATAATTTCCTTCAAATGTAATTTATACAAATTAGAAATAATGATTTTCTCACGTAAATACAAGTGTCCTAGTTCAAAAAATAATTTAGGTTCTTAAGACACTTTTATGAGCTAGCATTTTGGCCATGTCGAAAATAATAAGAGGCACAAATAATAGTATGAGGAATTAGCTATTTTTATTGGAGTTGTGACAGATGTCTAAATAGTCTTTTTACTTTCAGGAGATATTAAAAAAATTCAAAATATATAAGGAGGTAATCAACCCCAATATTGATAAAACAATTATCTTTCTGACTTGAATATTGCTCAGAGGAAAATTAATATTGCCAATATAAGAATTAATTTTCATGAGCTTCAAAGTGAAATTAGACATTGGTCAATTTCCAAAGCACCTTGGCATGAAAGAGTCTGTCACATTTACGATACTAAGAGGGTTGAAAATGAAAAGAAATTTCTCTTGGATTTCCCAACTCTTACTCACTTCTATTCACACTACCAACCTTATTAACTTGTTAAGTAGGAAAAAATGTGATGATCTAGGAGCACATTTCTCCCTTCTTTTTTATCATACAAATAAAATATGAAATAATATCAATTAATCTCCTAATTTCTTCATGTACGATAGACCATATTGGTCTTAGTAGACATTAATAGTCATCATCGTCATCATCATATATGTATGTATGTGTGTATGTATAGTTTGGAAAAAAAGGAAGACTCGCAAATAGAGTTCAAGGAGCAAAGCTCATGTAGCCTAAAGAGTGAGGATAGAAAGCCCATGAAAAATAATTGTAAATAATTCTCGTTTGAAGTAATGAAATATGTTAATTTTATGAATATGTGGTTTTATATGCGTGTGTGCACTCTTATTCCATATCAAGCCGGCGTGATCATTAGTGTGAAGGAGGTACTAAACAAGTCTGGTGCTGATATAGTGAACACCCGGTTAGACTGTAAAAGTGTTGATCCCTTGGAGTCTTGGTAGCAGCATCAAATGAAGCTATGCATAATAAAGTAAATCAGTATATTATAATGGAGGACAAGGGTGTAACCCTTGTTCCCCTGCAATGGCTAGTGTTAATAACTTGGAATCGACTTTAAACCTCTCCAAATTGTAAGGTGTTGTTCAATCTCAAGATTGAGTCATGACTCCACCTAGTGTATTTAAGGTTGATATTGAACACAACCGAATGCTATTTGACCTATATAATACCTCTTTAACAATAATCTAGGGGATCTATTGAGATTTGTGAGAGCCCCTCAAAGTCCACAGGGTGGTTGTAGTCACAACGTTGACAGACCTCATTAGGACTGATATTCAACACATCTAGTGCACATTAACTACAGTAAAAAAGGAGAGTTGTGACCATCATAACAGATCAAAACCATGATTATCGACCCTCCTCTCCCAACGACCTACTGATTTTACTAGTCGCTACTCTCCACTCCCATAATCAACGAGAGTCATTGATTCTCGCCAACAAATCCCTACCATTGGATTGGTAGATGGGAACCTTGAGTGACAACTGTGAGTACGGACACCCCCCCGATTTTCACTCACCTCTTAGGGGGAGCCACCCCATAATTCACCAACACCATCGATTTTAAGTGTTGGTCATAACTATTGAATTGGAGTTCCCCATACCAACGAAGGTGCTTGGTCACCAATGAGTCATCCCACAAAGGTTGGATATATTTTAGTGCTATGTTATCGTTCACCCACCACGAAAAATATTTGGGAACATTCTTAGGAAACTTGATCAAGAACAACAATTGGTTTTAGTTACTGGGCCATTTCACCAATGTTTATAACATCAACAAAGCACGGAGAACAAGCCAATTGGGATGGTTGCATCCGACATCTAGGGATCCACATTATATGTGAGTTTGGTGAGGCTAGAAGGTGTCATGAGAAATCCAAGACAACCTCAACAAGAACTCAAAGCGAACCATGGTATGCTACATCAAATTAAATAATTTTTCATTGATTACTTATTAACATTAGTGAATTTTGGGTTGTTTTCAAATGGATTAAAGATTAATTATTACCATGTATTTTTAAATTTTCTTTTGAGATAAGTTGAAGATATGAGAATGTTTTTTAATCATCTTTTTTTTATTATAGAAATATTAAAACTAATTCTCATGAAACCAGGTACATAAAGAATGCAAAAAAATAAGATAGGAACATTTGGATATATTATCACTCTCTTTTCCATGAAATAATAGTGAGACTTATAAGCTTTCTTTTCTCTTACCATAACTTACTCTTTAACAACATTGAATATACTATATACTATATTTATAAATTTGAAAGTTACCCACAACCTAGAAAGGATATATCCATTGTCTAGATAGATCTCGATTGTTTACACACACACACACACATATATATATTAATTAGTGTATTTAGATTTAATGGAATTGAAAAAAAATCATATATGAACACTTTTTCTTTTTAATAAACATTGAAATACCTAAAATAAAATAGTTAAGAATAATATTTACTGAAATAAATAAAAAATGTAATTTTGTAAATTAATATATATATATAATATATATATATATATATATATATTATATATATATATATATTATGAATTTAAATATGTCTATTAATAATTTTTTATATTTAATATATAAATAATTAATAATACTTTTTAAAATACATCAAATAGTTAATAGCATATTTTAAAATGTTTTAAAAAGTTCAAGTAACATATGTGGAGAATTGTCTCGTGGTGGGGTGATGGGGTGGTTGTTTCACTCTGATATTATCTCCTTGAGTAGGTTTCAGATTCGATGAGAGGACACCATGGCCCATCATAGTGAGGTTGGAAAGATGGGCGCCCTGGAGTTCGGAATATTGATTCCAGTTTCGGATGGTCTGTGAACATCTCGACCCTAGGTTGAATTATAAATTTATGATATATTGGGCTTGCAAATTGTTACATATATCTAGTAAGATTCATAGTTCTCATCCACCATTTTTTTTTTAAACCATACGTTGTGAATTAAATATTTTTAATAACACATTTTTATTTAATATACAAAGTAGT
This sequence comes from Pinus taeda, assembly GCA_000404065.3. Classification (NCBI taxonomy): domain Eukaryota; kingdom Viridiplantae; phylum Streptophyta; class Pinopsida; order Pinales; family Pinaceae; genus Pinus; species Pinus taeda. Next base: position 66,895 of record APFE030772692.1, on the reverse strand, counting down.
TAATAATCTACTTCAACATACCTCAGATGGTTAATATCATAACATATCATCTTCTAAATAATAATAATAATAATTTTTACTTTAATAATAATAATAATTATTATTTTAGACTTTAAGATTCTGTGGTAAATTTTTGGAAAAGTATGATCCAGATTATCCACAGTACTATGTTCATTATGTCGACATTTCGAACCCCAAAGTACTATGTTCATTATGTCTATGCTTGGAACCCCAAAGGGGATCCATCATCAAGACATAAAATGCATGATAGATTGAGAGAAGAATCTACCAGCCATAATAGATAAATAAATAATAAATACCTAATGTATGATAAATTCAAACAGAAGCGAACTAATTCAAAAAACTAAACTATATATACTATTATATTTTTATTATTTTAGTTTTAATTATTTTAATTTTAATTTATTTATTTTAATTAAATTCTTATTTTAATTAACCTAATATGAATTAGTAAATGGGAGACTAGAAAGGAAATGGCTCATCGCCCCGCCAAGAAGGCCGCAGCAACAAACCCTTCTCCAAAGAAAGAGAAAGCTGAAGGTGCTAAGTCGAAGCAGACAACGGCAAAGGCCGACTCAGTGCTGGCTGTAACTGTGGAAGTTGAAGGGCCGAAGCAGTCACCGACCAAACCTAACGGAGCAGAGGAGGCACATGAAGCTAACATAGCTTCTGCAAAGAGTATTGTCTTGAAATCGATAGTTCCAGCCGTCAAGAAATGCCTTTGCCTTCGGCCCGTCTAGGGGATTCCGCTGCCTCTGTAATGTGTCAGGGCCTGTTAATGGTGGTAGTGAAACACAGGCCTCAGGACAATTCGTCGATTCAAGATGACAGAGAAAGGTGTCAGGCTTCAGAAATCCTCTGCGGGTGCTGGCCTAATATTCTTGAGGGTAAGCGAGATAGGGCTCTCAATAAAAATATCGGCCAAGATCTTGTAGGTCTGACACCCCGAATGGAAAATCACCATGGCAGATCTGCTCTAGGAAGCACAAGAATCCCTGGCACTGGGTCTAGGCACTCCCGCGACTCCTTTCAGATCCAAATTTCTTAGCCTTCAGGCAGAACCACCCTGCAATGGATCAGTTCTCCAGATCTGGTGTTGGATCTCAAACTAGATCTAGAACGACGGATTGGGATCCCTTAAGGCTTTCAGAGACTTCTCTTTCAAGGTAAGCAATTTGAAGACCTTCTTCCCCTCTCTTCTTACAGCATTACCAGGAATAGCTCTTTGGTGGTAACCCTCCGTCTGAGAGGACGTGCAGGGGGTTAGTCATCCTCTGCTCGTCCCTTCTCATTCAAAGATGCAGTACACTCTGAGAACCCCAAACCCCTAGAGGCCCTTAAACCTAAGGCCTTTTTGGTTGATAAGATAGAAGAAGTTCCCTCTGTTGAAATCACCCATGAAGATCTTGCAACCCAACTTCAAGAATTTGCAGAAAGAGCCATCATTTGCCGATTTAATGGACTGTGGCTGCGATCTCAGGATCTCTATGCATGGATTCATGCAAACTGGATTGATCATTGTAAGATTAGTTTTTGTTCAAAAGGTTACTTCATTGTTCTATTTGATAACAGTAAGCATTAGGAAAAGGCCTTAGAAGAAGGCCCTTGGTTCATGGGAACTGCGGGGCTCTTCTTGACTCCTTGCTTTCCAGATTTTGATCCAGCAACTGCAATCATTACCAGGGCACCTGTATAGATCAGACTTCCAAACTTACCTACCCACTTATGGCATACCCATGTCTATAGAGCTATATGAAACACCTTGGGTAGTTTCATTATGGGAGATTCCTGGCGGGAATCCAAAGGTCTCTACTCATATGTCAGAATATGTGTGGAGCTAGACTTGAGCAAAGGACTTCCAGACCAAATCAATCTGAAGATAAATGACTTTGTCTGGTCCCAGACACTGGATTACGAAAATGCTGCATTTCGTTGCCACCATTGCCACCAATCAGGGCATTTGCAGAACACCTGCCCATCCCGCCCAGCAAAAAAGAATAAGGATAACTTCTCCAAGCCCAACTCCAAACGATGGGTTCCTTGCTCTCCACCTCCACTCGTGGATTCTGATTCCTCCAGCTCTAAATATGAAGTTAGCGATGCGGAAATGGATCAAGCCCCTCATTCTGTTATCCCTTCCACTGATGGTCCCCCGCAGTCCTCCGATACCTCCACCACTCAGAAACATGTCCATTTGACCTCCTCCTCTGATTCAGAAAAGGAGGGCTCCCCTGTGGAGAACCCTAATCTTCAAGTTGTAATGGCTCATTCAGCCCACGATGGTTGGGTCGAAGTCAAAAAAAGGAAAGGAAAAAAGCTTGGTGTTGAGACTTCTACCCATTCTTGGTAGAAGTCAGTGTTTTTTTGCTTCCAGTCATATGTTGTAGCTTCTTGCTTGTTTTACTTCTTCTCCGGAACCGAAGTTGATATTCCTATCATTTCCTGTTGCCGATTTTCTGTCTCTCTTGAATGTATCTTCTTGTACCATATTTTTGATTAATAGAATTAGACCAATTCAGAAAAAAAAA
>APFE030772692.1:50652-63474 GCA_000404065.3 Pinus taeda | reverse complement strand
AATAAAAAATTTAAAAGAATATAGATCAAATCAAATGATCATAAATAATATACCATTTTTGATAATAAATTTGTTAAGCAATAGATTTATGTTTTATAATTCAGTTATAAAAATGGTCATAAATAATTTAAATGAGAAAAAATGAAAAAATGTTTTTCAAATAATAACATCGTTATTGTTATAAATAATTTAAACATGGACAAAACGGAAAACGATTTTCAAATAAAATAAATTTACCTCGAATGGCATCGAATATTAAGAAATTATAAAATAAATTTAAACAGAATGATATAACAGTACAAATTTTAATCATAAAATTTTTAGTTAAATTAAATATGTATTTATTTATTAACATTAGCGTTTTTTGTCGGTTGTTTTAAAATATTAAATATTACATTTTTTTGGAAGAGATTAAAGTTTTGATAGTGTTTTTTAATAATAAAAAAAATTATTGAAATTAGACTTAGTATACGCTGTCATGACAAAAAAAACATTTTTGAATATTATCACTCTCCCTTTTATAAGTAATTTTATGAATTAATGTTGCGACTTATAAACTTTATGTTTTCCTTATTATAACTTACTTCGTAGATAGTTTATTTATTATATTACATATTGTATTTCCGAATATTTAAGTCATATGTAGGATATAGAGAAATATATCCATTTGCTAGAAAAACAAGATTGGCTGCGTAGCAGCTAGTCCCTGCAAAGTGGATCGGTTGATTTTTTTGTCAGAAGTCCCGATGGGGCAGCTTCTCTATTGTAGCCTGCTTGAGCCTAGAGTTGCCCTGTACCAGTGCGCCCCCTAGTCCGACCTAACAGTCCATAGGATTGTTCCGCATGGCCATCAGATCGCTCAACTCAGCTCAGCGTAAAGCAAATGTTACATCGTGGAGGGAGGTACTGCGACTGACGGCTGTCGGTGGGTTTTCCAGGGTCTGCTTCCGGACTGGACTGTTTTGATTGTTTTTTTAATGATTTTGCTTGGATGGGTTGTGTCACTTAGGATTCCACTTAGGAGTCCGCTTCATTCCATTGAATATGTCGAACATAATATAAAACCTCTGTTCATCCTCATTTCCGCGTTTTCCCTCTTCTCTGCGCTCGTCTACTTGTTATATATATTTGCATCTATATTTCCTATATACACTGTTGGAGTTAATGCTCACATTCCATATTTAAGGAGTTGGTTTGTGATGGTTGAGAAATTCTCTCAACCACTCTCTCTAAATTAGGAATAATTTGGATCTCAAAAACTCTATTTAATAGAGTGATCTGAATGTAATCCGTGTGTGAGTGTGATTACACATGCACCATTTGTGTTTAATATAATTGTATTTCATAACTGTTTATGATTTAGCTACTTTTATCTTGGTATTGGAGCTGGAATTTGAAAAGCTTAAAGACGAGATAATTTTAGGCAAAATCCTTCTGATACAATGGTGAAAAGAAGCGATAGCTGGCTGGCTCTGAAGGAGACGCAGGGATTGAAGATTACATATGTCTTTGTACACTAGCCCAGGAGTTTAGAACTTGCGCTAGAGGAGATGCAGACTTCTTAAGGAAGAGCGTAGTGTGATTCTTGCGGTGACCTGAGTAATTGAGATCATGTTTGGAGGTCACATGTAGAAACTGCATGCAAGCTCATATATTTACAGTCCTGTACAATCGCCATTGGTGAAGAAATTGAGAGACTGACACAAATCCACAAATAAAAACTATTCTCTGATCAATGCAATCGCCCAGTGATCAATACCGTGCAACTGCAGACTATGTATGAATGATGGCAGAAAAGTGAATGTGGTTGATATGCCAAGTCTCATTGGCCCTACTGTCAATCCAGACTTTCTTGGCAAAGAAATTAAGGTGAGAAATGCACGGTTTTTTCCAAGTCTGCAATATCATTTTTTGTTCCTCAAACAGGATTTTTCTGGCCATTTTAGAAAAGGTATTCTCTTTTATCATGGAGTTTATGGTGTTAGAAAAATTCAGTGGTTTGAATTTTCCCTCATGGAAAGTAAAAATACAACTGCAATTAATGAATAAAAACTTGTGGGGAATAGTGAATGGTTCAGAAGCATCTACAGATGCCAAAGAGTTATTTGAATGGAAAAATAGAGATGACAAAGCTAAGTCTATTATTGGACTTGCTCTTTCTGATTCGCAATTACATCATGTAGATCTTACTAAAACATCAAAGGAAATATGGGAACATTTGGCTCAATTGTTTGGTGTAAAATCTACAAATGCAAAATTCTCCCTAAAGCTGCAATTGTTTAGTCTGAAAATGAATGAGGAGACATCTATGTCCAGTCATATAAATAATTTAATGTCTCTTTTAAGACAATTAAGTGAAGCTGGGACTAAGGTGGAGGATGAAGATGCTAAAGCTGTATTATTTAAATAGTCTTCCTTCAAGTATAGTAAGATTGTTTTCAACTTTGAGTCAAATTTCTACACAAAACATTGCAAGAGACAATTGCAGCACTTCTGGGGAGGAAAGCGACTGAAACAGAGATGCCGAAGAGAACTGTCATGTAGAAAATGCCTTGTGGACAAATTCAGGATGAGAAAAAAATGCAAACAAGGTGACATTGAATGCTTACTATGCAAGAAAACTGGCATACACCGTAGATTGCAAGAAGTCCTGGTAGTGATGTGTAAAAAGGGAAAGAAAATAAGCAATATAACCACAGTTGAATACCAATTGAATTCCGATGATGAATTTAATGAAGAGAGTGACCTATTAAACTCTTTTAAAAATAAACCGCAGTTCAAACTATGTGTTGAGCCAGTTTTAAAGATCAAGTAGCAGTAAGGCCTCAATATGATGGTTGTCCAAAATAGTATGGAGGTTGCGGACTAGAGGATCCTCATTAATGGTAGCGTGGAAGTGGTTTCCTAATGAGGTTATGCGACAGATTGGGATGCTGTCCAGTAATTGACTTCGGGAGGTCCTTGATTCGGGAGTTGAGGAAGGGAACTTAGGAATCCAACTTGCCAACTACACCTTTCCGAGGGTTACGAGGCAACTTGATGGAGCATCTACTGATAAGCTTGATTATTTTTTTATTTTCATGTAATGTAATCATTAAGGGGGGGTGTCAGAGTTAATGCTCACATTCCATATTTAAGGAGTTGGTTTGTGATGGTTGAGAAATTCTCTCAACCACTCTCTCTAAATTAGGAATAAGTTGGATCTCAAAAACTCTATTTAATAGAGTGATCTGAATGTAATCCGTGTCTGAGTGTGATTACACATGCACCATTTGTGTTTAATATAATTGTATTTCATAACTGTTTATGATTTAGCTGCTTTTATCTTACACACACTCATATTATCATTCATCTTCTTCTTGTTTTGATTTTGGTATTGTGGCAATCGATTGCTTATTCTACGGCTGCGAAGAGAAGAATTGTATAGGTTGGGGCGATATGGAATTGACATTAGCGTCTGCACGATTTGTAATATTGATGTCCATGCTTGTGGTGGTCACGATAGTTAGTGAAAGTTCGGCTTGTAGGCCACTGCAAGTGAAATTCAAATGGCAAGGAGATGAAATCGAAAATAATAATAATATTATTAAGATGAAGAACGAGAGGTTTGAATCCCTTAGGGGTTCCGTAACTCCATCAGACCCCTCTCATTGTCAAAATTATAGGTCTCCCAGCAGGGGAGGTTCATGTCCAGTTACTGAGATTAATTCAGTGGGTATTGATGCGTTAACAGATTGATCGATCGGAACTGTAAGAGTTGCAGATAGTTCATATCCGTCTCTTAAAAGTAGTAACACCAAGAAATAGAATTCTAGTCACAAATCACAAATATATCCAAAAGAGACCGACCAAGGAAATATTTAGTAGGGATAAATACGATTTACCCAAATCATGAAGAATAAAAGGTTTGATAGAACATGCAACAGATCATCTAATTTGGTCCAGCTCCATGTTCAGAAAGCACTTAGAAGCACCCGAAATCATGTGTGGCAAATTGTACCTCTTTTAGATTTATGTTGTTACTGAACCACCATTCATGTATTCAGTTTTATATTTGACGTTTACTAATACAATTGTATGGTTGTTGACTAAACACAAAATAAAATAAAATAAACATACGCAATGAAGATTTATGTTTTGCCACACATTTATTTGAAAAATAACGGATTTATGGTTTAGCTATCCATATGTGGTACGCCGCAGATAAGAGATGCTTTTGTCGTTTATATGTATCACTCGTGTGTCTGCGTATTCTTTATTCATTATAATGTTTTCAAGTGTACGAAGATAATAGCCAATAGAAGGTATTTAAATTTTAAATTCCTAAACAGTGTCGGTATATGGCATTATAACTGAAGTTGAAGACATATGTGAAGAATGTTACTAAGCAAAATAACAACAATAGTAATACCTAGATAATAGCCAATAGAAGGTATTTAAATTTAAATTCCTAAACAGTGTCGGTATATGGCATTATAACTGAAGTTGAAGACATATGTGAAGAATGTTACTAAGGAAAATAACAACAATAGTAATACCTTAATAAGTAATATAACTCGAACAAAATAAGTTATATAACAGAACCATGAACACTCCGTGGCGGTCATTCAAACAAACCACCTGCATGAATTACACGTGCCTGTCCGGAGTACTGGTGTACGTATCCACCCCGAAGAGCGCTATAGCCCGCGGAAGGTAGACCTGCTGCTGGTTAATCGAGCCTTTGCCTCACGATTCAAAGAATACTTACGATTCGTCAGCCTTTCAGTAATAGCCCGCTGTTGTTATCGAACTGATAAAGAGCAGAAGTCCGAGTCTTTTCTGTGCTAGATAGAGACAAAAACAGACCGAGTTTCCCTAAAGCAATCACTGCATGTCTTGGACTGTTTTTCAGAGAAATACTGAGGCAGATTAATGAGGATTCCTGTAGCCACAAATCACAGCCTGAGGAAGGTCTCTGAAGTTCGTTGATTAGTCTGAGGTTGGACGGAATTAGCAGCCTGAGGTAGTCCAAGGAATCCTGGCAAAGTCGACATTCTTGAAGCAAGTTTCGTGCAGACCCGGAGGCAGGATTACGAAGTAAATGGAAGGTGTCCACAGGTCTTTGGAACTAGGCGCAGCATCCTGTAGCAGATATAGTTTTGAGGATATTCATACTTAGTTTTCTGATCAGAATCTACAAGAATACTTGCTGTGCTCAGGTGGAATCAGAGCCTTCGGAGACATTGCCAATCTCGTGGAAGATCTGGACGCTAAATGCATTATCAGCAAAGTTTGGGTTAGAAAGTATGTTTTTTGATGTTATTAACTTATTTCTTCTGTTGGGTTCTTGTTTTGGGGATTTTTCTCTGTTTGGTGCTCTCTGCCATAAACAACCTATCCTAAACTTGTGGACTGCCGACTATTTCAAGAGGCCTAGAACAAACTTTGGGGTCAATGCTAACAAGGGAGCCAGTTCTAGCACTCAAGTAAGTTTAATAAGAGACAGTTAAGCAACCTGAAAGATTGTTTTCTAGTAGTAATGTCAAACAGAGCCCAAGGTTTTCTAAATGACAACCTTCAGGGGAATTGAAATAGCAACCTCTGTGGTGATCGACTTTTTTTTTCTTGCTCTTTGTGCCTACTATTCTATTTTTGAGAACGTCTAGTTTGTTGCTTTTCTTTCTATTTCAAGGGATCTCATTCAATTATCTATTTTCTGTGAGCCCAAACAGGGGATCTCACTCTTTTAATCTTTTCGTTTTGATTCTAGCAATTCCAGGAACAAGGTATTGTTGTCAGGGGAGAACAAAAAGCATGGGGCGGGATAGTCTGGGGAAACAAATAGAGCTATGCTATTAAAATTAATGCTAAACACGCCACTACTACTCAGAGGGGTGCTGCCATTTCAAGCCAGCTGAAAGCAAGGAAACAAACACTACAAAATCAAAATCATCGTAAAAAATCAAAATCATTGTAAATGTACAATAGCATTTCATACATAGATATTTTCTAAATTGTTTAGATATTCACAAACTAGATTAGGCCAGAGAGCTTTCAGTACTTCTAATAATTATCAGGCCATACGCGTTTTTATTTGCTGGAAACATAGCAGACAATGGTCTAAATCATCGTGACCATTTATCTGTCATATAAGTCTTTGAAAATGTTGATTTGATTGTAGTGGTTATGTTGTCGCCATTTGGTTGATAGAATAGGGAGAATCGATTATGAAAGGGAATAGACAGACAATCACCAACTAGAATAAGTTAAAAGAGTTTCAATAGTTCTAATAATTATCATACAGTAGTCACGTTAAAGTGCTCTACTGGTTTATTATTGCAAATAGTACCTTGCATATCGGTTGAAGGCATAGCTACGCCTGCAGCAAGAACCTGAATTGCTGCTGCCATTGCTGTTGCTGTGCTAACTGGAAGGGAATCCGCCTATTGCCTGGACCTGCTGTGTTGGAGCTGGCAGGATCAGGTGCACTTCGCCTTCACTCTTTAGAAGCCAGAGAAGCCATAAGAGCAACTGAACATGAACATGCAGACACCGAATCAGAACATGAAGACAACGAATCAACATGTAGACACCGAAGCATGCAACACGTAGTAACCGATGGTAACAAGTGGCAACTTCAACTACTTATAAACTAGTTCTAGTTCAGTGATATACTTTAACATTAAATGCTAGCAAATTAATGCTAAGGCAAAGATAGCATTACTTCGTGAAGGTGTCAAGTTGGTCTAACTACTTGTACTTCTCCAAACTTTTTCCTAACTTTTGAGCCTGTATACCTCGGTTTGAGGCCAATTTGAGGCCAAATAAGAAGGAGATTGCATTGATTGGTTAAAAGCATAAAATATTGTATTGGTTGATGTGTGCTTTCCAGAAACTTTGCTTTAAACTCAAAATCGTTTATCGATTATCGTGTCAAACTAATGCTATCGACCAAAATTGATTACTATAGTCCCTGCCAGCCCGAAGGAGCAGGGACTAATAAGTGGTACTTTTTTTTGTTCGTAACAACAACAACAAATAATTATAATAATTATAATATTATAATTAGTATTATTATTATTATAACAATTATAATAATTATAATTATATAATTTTAATATATAATATATATAATATATATATATATATATATATATATATAATAATATATTAAAAGTTTGGAAATGCTCGAAATAAAACAGTTAAAATAACATAATTTAATCAAATATATAAAAAGATGTAATTATATAAATTTAAAGAAAGGTTTATTAATTTTATATAAGAGTTAAAACATTTAATTATTAAATTTTATTCTATTATTATAAATTAATATATTATTAAATTTATTTGTTTTTAATATATAAATAATTAATAATATCCTTCATCAGGTGGGGTGTACGGTTAATTCACTCACTGATGTAAATGTCACTTGTTTGAAATTTCATGAGCAAAAAATCGAGCCATATTAAGGATTGGTATGGTCAAGGTAGGGTGTGATATGTGAGTGATTTTAAGCGCTTAGATGTCGTTAGGTCGTGGTTTTTCAAGCTACATGTCAAACGTGATGTAATATATGGAGAAGCCAAATAATTTGAAGAAACAAATAATAAAATAAAATACTTTAATGTAACATCTCCAACTTTTAAGGTAGGAAATTGTTCAATTTATTGGCATAACTTGTAAACTTTGAGTTCTTTCATGTATTTTTTTTTAAAACTTACATGGTTAAGTTCGATACTAGTGCAAAGAGAAACAACGTAAATCATGGAAACTATCCTCTTAGCTTATAAAGTCTCCACCTTGATATTCAATGTCTTCATTCTATTTATTTTATTTGGATTATGGTGAATTTGGTGGACTACACCTTATTCCTTTATTATTTTTACGTGATCATTCCATGGAGTTTCCTTATGCTAAGTTTGTGCCTCGTTTTCATTGTGATATTCCTAAAGACAATTGGCTCTCTTTCCTTCTAAAAATAAATGAAAAACTATCTAAATATCATATATATATATATATATATATATATATTATATATATATATATATATATGCTTCTGCTTGGGGTAGCTCAAGTGTCGATGGCCCATATATATATATATATATATATATATATATATAGATGCTTCTGCTTGGGGTAGCTCAAGTGTCGATGGCCCTAGAATGAAGTCTTACCAACCAGAGATCTTAGATTTGAATCTAGTGCTACCTTCCCCCGTAGCAGGGTGAATAATGGACATGGTAAACTCGAAAATCGAAGAGTCTACCAAGCTTATATATATATATATATATATATATATATATATATATATTATATTATATATATATATATATATATATATATATATTTATATCTATATATATATATATATATATATATATATATATATACAACACACACACACACACACACAACACACACACACACAGATATATACTATGTATAATTTAGTATATGAGTGCTTCATGTTAGCTAAATTTGTAACACACACACACACACACGCATGCACACACACACACATATATGTTATCCTAAGTAAAAGTATATTTGTTGGCCCTTTTGGCACTCATTAATAGTGGAACATATGCATATAATTCTTATTATATGGTCTCATAGTCTTAACACTAATTTCCCTTCATATAAAACTCTCTTACAAGGTTCTATAGCCTCAATATGGTTTCCATACATGGCGCAGAGGTCACACATAATATTGAATTGCATTGAATGCATATATGTTAGGTTGATTGTGACATATGACAAATATCTCTCTTGTTTGAGGTGATAACATTAGCTATCACATTCAACATTCACGATTAAATCTTGCAATGGATGATGAATATTCTATCAGGTAGGGGTTTGGTAACTACCGTACCCAAGCTCGCCATCGAGGTCTCATTGTGATTTATGTTCTCATCAAGAAACAAAGTTCTACGTATCTGCTCCAAACCCTAATGCAATTTCCTCATAATCTTGAGAGATGGTCTATAATTTTTTCTTTCAATTGTAATTTTATGCATTAGAGGAAATTTGAACCTAAAAATTTCCATGAATTTTTCATGTAATTTCCATTTCATAATATGTAAACCAATCAGTTTCCTTTATATTTAAAAAAAAGATATATGTAAATATTTTGGAGGGAAAAGAAGAAAATTGCTTTTCTAATTGTACTTTTGGCTTATCTCCTTATAGATTTACTCAAATTTCAAGTGTAAATACTCGTTGAATGTAGAATTAAAGTCCACATACAATGAGTACCCATTATGCATACTTCTGAGAAAAATTGCATTGATTAAAATTGATGATACATTAAAAAAATATGTTTAACAAGTTCTTTTATTGTATCTTTATTTTTTATCAATGTAGGTCTTCTTAGAGGTATCTGTAATGGGAACTCATCGGATGTGGAATTTGATTTCATATCCTATGAGTGTATACACTTGAAATTTCATAAACATATGAGATAAGCCAGAAATGCAATTAAAAAAGTAGTTTTATTCTTTTCCCTCCAAAATTCATAACTCCTATTTCATTATTTTTCCTGTAAATGATGCCACTTTTATGCTGAAATGTTCTCTAATTTGTGATTCCTCCATTTTGTCATGCAAAGGGGGTACATCCTCGAGACGAATCTAAAGTAAAAGAAAGTGTTGTAAACAAACCCTCATTCTTGGTTCAATTTCTCAACTTTGATATATCTTGCTTCTGGTTATATTTCCTCCAGAAACTCCATTAAACATTTGCAGGTCGACATGGCAGGTTTACGCTTCCTAGAAGTAATGACGGTGTTCTCCCTTATCGTAGCAATAATTTCCTAAGTTACTGATTTGGAATGATCTAGGAAGGTCCCCTCGAAACTAATTTTGTGGGGCAACATTCTCAATCCTTGTATCGTAGTATATATATTACAGTCTTTGCATGCTTAGACCTTCCTGCAGTTTTTATTCCAATTATATTGTATAATTTTGCTCATTAACCTTTTCATCTCTCATTTTTCTATTTATAGGAATTATTCTGTCCCTTTTACCACCTCTATAGGTAATTACAAGCTTGGCTTGTAGTCATTTATTTCTTTATTTACTTCTGTGAAATAAAGTGATTGTAACTCTAGAAATTATTTTCTACATAAGCATAAGCATGATACGACTTGCAAGAGTTTATAGATAAGCCAAACTCTAGCAATGGGGTTTTTCTTATGTTGTTTAGAAATCCATGCCCAAAAAAATGCAAGGGCCACAATCTTTCTTTACCTAACTAAGTTGGGTAAAATATTTGTTCTTTTAATTCCTCATGGCTGTCAGCCTGAGGGTCTATATTGTTAGGAAAATTTATATTATCAAAACATGCATGACTATTGTTGGCCAAACTCTTCGGCCGTAGGATTTATTTTTATATAACATTTTTCAATCCATTCTTCAATACTTTCACTAAAGAAATGTGGTCCATCTTTTCTTAAAATTTAGGGTTTTCACCATGTCATGTAACTCATGTGGAAAGATCCTTTCGAGTTATTTTATAATTACCAATATTTTTTCTAGTGGTTATAATTATTAGTTTAATCTTGAAATACCCTTAGCTTATCTACAATAAGAGATTATTTTAGTTGTATGATTTTCTTTTTGAAAAAGAGCCTTGTATCTGGTTATATAACAAATAATACAATTATTTTTTAGGATACTAGATATGTGTATTTCTTTTACTCTGTTCATGCTTTTTTTATACAAGTGTAGTCCTCATATTTTCAAGGGTTTGAAAAGTAATAGTTGTTTCTTTCATAACAGCAGACATTATGTATTCATATCTAGGTTAAGTGTATACAAATATTGTTATGCTTATGCATATAATAATTTTTTAGTCCATAGATTTAGCATATTTTTGTAACAAGAAACTATTATTAGTTCTCTGAGTCCTAACCCTCTCATGCCAAGGACTTACTGCATGCAATCCTGAAAGAGATATATTGCTCTCAAATATAGGTGCTTACCCTCGGCATAGAACCCAAAACTTGACTCTACTTATATAATAGCTATAAATATGTTTAATCATACTTATAAAAATTAACATTATTGTTTTCTAATGACAATACTTTGATCATTCAAACCTGAAGTTATATTTTTTTTGTCTATTCTTTTCCTTTTGCTCATAGTGTGTGTGTGTATATATATATCACATAAGATTTTTATGACTTCCAAGGTAAACATATTTCTTTTATTCACATGTAAACATAGGTCTCCTGACTTCAATCTTGCTCATTTTTCCTATTACCTACAATGCAAGGTTAGTAATAAACAAGAATGATTTTCTAATATTTCAAATTCAGTTGTAGTACTTAAACATTCCATTTACAGACATGCAAATAATCTCATACTTTGTACTAACTACTTCAATTACTAAATAATTATCTAAATCATTTTAGAAATAAGCCAGAGACTTTTGTAATCTTCCCAACCTCAAACCAACTTCTTCTATCAATTTGCCTTCAGCTCTCCTTCTAAATGTTGTGAAAAAATAGGAAGAACTATTTTCTATATTTCACCTTCTCAACCCTTCACAAAATCGTGCTATTATTTTTATGGGTTAACTACTATCTATTTTTGGGTTAACCACTAATTCTTTTTTGGGTCAACCAACCTTTCTCTCCCACTCCTAAATTTTTTAAAATGTAATTGTATTTATCTCCCACAATAGCTTAAACATAATACACCACAGCTTGTTCCTCTTCAAACCTTTAAGTTTTTATTTTTATTGTGGTCTTTATTTTTTTAAACATAATCCACCACAACTTTTTTCTCTCCAACCCTTTAAATTTTTATTGTTGTCTTTATTTTCTGTTAGGTCTCTTTCTTTATTCCTTCTACTATCTTAAGAAGCTTTAGATAATAACATATGGAGAAATTTTTCTTCCCTTTTATTGTCCTTCCTTAAGATAACCTCAATTATTTTCCAGTGAAAACTAAAAATTAATTTCTCATATTAACTCTTAACATATTTCTTAGAAAATTAATATACTCACACAATTTCTCATTCATTATATTTCCTTTTTAAATAATAAAAACAATATTTCATCACATTTAACCTAATAATAAATAAAAATCATACAATAACCTTTCGCAAAAATATTACATTTAACATAATTAATATCACACTTCAAAAAATTCAAGCAACATAAATTGTGAATTAAATAACTTTAGTGAAACATTTTTCTTCAATATATAAAGTTGTTAATAGATAGTTTAACTTTCTTAAATGATTAATGTTTTAAAAAGTTAAAGTAACATATAGCTCTTATATAAAGCATATCCAGCGATTTTATGTTTAACAATGTTCACCGCCATATTGAAATATACCTCCGAAACAGCTACAATAGATTAGTATGATTAAATTATATTTTTAAAGTTAAAATTTATTAATGGTTTTATTTCCGTATTATGTGGTGGAAATAGTTATTTTAATGCCACTAAATTTTATATATATATATATAATTAATTTTATTAACACTGATAAAATGATTTAAGTTTTAAATTTAACCTCGGTATAATATCTGTGTGTTTTCCTATTTATAAATCACATTTATATTAATTTATTCGACTTAATTATATTTTTAATTTAGAGTGTTCATGTAAAACAACAATGAGGTTAAAATCACTTTTTTTAAATATCCAACACATAGTATTTATGAGCTTTACAGATAATGTGGTAGAAAATAAATATTTTAATTTAAATAATAAATAAATAAATAATAATATAATAATAATTAATAAATAGGTGGATATCAATGTATAAGTAGTAATATAGGTGAACATTTTTTTATACTAGATCAAACATTTTTTTATTGTAGACTTA
>APFE030772692.1:0-35192 GCA_000404065.3 Pinus taeda | reverse complement strand
ATTTTTGGAATATGGTGGGTCTTCGATCCAACATTAGAGTCTATGGAATCATGATTAACATTTCTTTTGTTCTTATCATGAGTTTCCTTTACTACCCTTTCCCCCTTAGTGACCGTTTCTTGTAGCAACTTATTCATATTTATCTTCAATTCTTCCATCTCTGTCTCCAAATCTATCTTCAAATCATCCGTCTTAGCTTCCACATCATTCATCTTAGCTTCTACATCTTTTTGTGCAAGTGACACTTGTTGCACTTGGTCTGGTAATTTTGATATATCTTGTTGTGTTTTTTCCTCTTCTTCATGAGTCATGCTAGAGCTTTCAGGTCGCCTGCTAAGTGTTTCCATTTTCTTTCTTTGGGGCATCAATTACTGATAATAATGCTTCACTATGCCCTTTGAATTCCTTCAAAATAATTTTTCAAACCAAGCTTAAGAAAACATTTAAAAAAATATACACACCTTTTTCCATTTTGTAGGAGCTCTATATTTCCTCTGATGTATCTCTGTAATTTTGGATCATCCAATTCTGAAATTGTGACCTGCGGTAGCCCTATTTGTCCTCTTTCCAATGCCACCAGTCTGACCCCAATTGGATTCTCCAATGAAGCGTTATGCAAAATCTCCCACAGTGACTTGATTATAGACTAATTCAGTAGAGCGAACTTGTACGACGTGCCATGTGTCCCTGTTTTGACTTTTGGCTCTGAAAAATATATGCAAGAAACTACAGTTCGTCTTCCTTCTGTAACGTCTTACAAATTTTCAATCTCATGCTCAGAGAAGAAGTTATGATGATTTTCCCCAGGTCACCTGTTTTGAATGTAATTCAGGATTCTGCAAAAGGACCAACTTCCTCAGTTCATATCTCCAAAAATATAGTGTGAATATCTCTGAAATTCAGACCTGAGATTCAGTACGATGTCTTCTCAAATGGGTTTTTTGTTTAGCTTCCAAAACGTCACAAAAAAAATTTAGAGTGAAAATGCCATGATGACCTGCTTAGAGCAGCAAAACCCTAGAATCCAAAGGTGTGATACCAAATGTTATGAAACCAGCTCAAGAAAAGATAGATCAAGCCTTAGAATTCAGCCTCTTCAAGGGGGCAACCTCCTTTACATTACATAAATGAACAATTCTTGGATGATTCAAATGATAAAACCTCCTTTCTATATATAGGAGTCTAAGGAGTCACAATATAACCCAGCCGACCTAACAATAATAATATAAAGCCACAAAATAATAATAGAGGGATTCAATGGGACCCAGTAATAAAAATATGGGGACAATAGGGGCACAGCAATATTAATAAGGGGTACAACTACAATAGTAATGGGGTAATCACTAGTATTATAGGGACCCAACAACATCTGACCGCTCGGACATTATTGTCTAAACCATTGGTCTATGCTCACTCCACATATATCAAATCACAAAAGTGTCAGGGAATCGTCCTAGATTTTCATAGTGTGAAGGCCTAAACCTTGGCCAAATCTTCAAACTTGGTTTCCTCCACTTTTTTATTTTTGACTGATTCATTCAACACCTTATCTGGTAGAGTTCAAATAGTAAGGTTTTCTAGGTTCATTTTATTATGCTTATGCTAGGTAATCATTTCCTTTGCTTATTTTGCTAAAACAGCCTTTGGTGTCCATTATGCTGCCAGAGCAATCACATTACGGCACCGTCAGAAGAGTCGAAAAATCATGGGAAATGTTTCTGGATGCTTGCTTTTGTCGCTCAAAATTACAACGAATGGCCATTGCCATTATTTTCAATCCTGACAATCAAGTGAGGCCCACGACACAGCGTCGACCGTTGGTGTGGGTGAGGTACACAAATAAAAGTTCAGAAATGCAACGTCAACATTATGATCTCTAGTGCATTTACTATAGTAGTCAGAAACGCAACATTTATGTTTTGATCTCGGCTGCATTTACTATAGGAAAGCATTTCTCTAATAAGAGAAATTTTTAATTTTTTTTTATGAAATTAATATGGCCTAATATGAAATTTTATTATTTAAAATATATTTTTATTATATACCAAAAAATTTAATATTTAAAATTTATGTAATATTCCACCAACTATTACAGTAAATAGTACTAATAGTACAACTGTAGTACTGTGGAAAAGGTGTTCTAACTCGATCAACATTTGACCGCATAAGAAATGCTAATCCTATGGAAGCGAAGACGAAGTCAAACCTACGCTCGTGAATATTATGAGAAAATTCGTGCAACTTTTTAGTTAGCCCAATGAAATTATCTAGTGGGAGCAATTAGGTAAATTTATCGGGAAGTAGTGTTTCACTGTGAGTTGTAATTGTGAGTTTTTGGTATTATTGATAGGTTGTATTAAGTATTTCTAAAAATCTATATCTGTTATTTTAGGATTTTAGAAGAGTGTTTTAGTTTTATATATATTTTTGGAAGAATCACTATTTTTTTTATGGAATCTATAATATCTACTAAGGGATCCTAGCTATGGGTTCGGAAATTTATCAATAATTACAGTTTTTGGTTTAACAATAAACCTTTTCATAATATCAGAGCATGGACCCAAATTTAATTCCCCTGGGCTATAGCTGTGTATTAGAAAAATATAGCTAAGTAAAAGAATCGCTACATTTATATGGAATCCATAATCTCCAACCCGTCGATCCTAATTATATGTTTGAAAAATTTACCAAACATTATTTCATAATTTCCAACCGGTCGATCTTAGTTATAGGTTTGAAAAATTTACCACACTTTTTCATATATTTAACCATTATAATCCATAAGATATAGCTTATGATTTCTAGGTAGCAATGTGCTCTCTCCATTTCTAAATGATTTATGGGCATTCATTCCCATTTAGCTTTTCCGTATATATGACATCCCTCCCTGTTATGGAGACACGAAACTATTTTTGGTGGATAAATCGATGATGCTTATTATGAATAAGCTGTGTTTCCTCTACAGTTTCAACTAATAAAAGCAGGCTCCAAATTTGAAAGCCATAGAAAGCAATTTACAATTGTATAATGATTATCTAGCATCTGAGATGTCCTTATGATTTAAATAATTACACTGTAAGGCATTTCGCTTTGAAATGAATTGCCCCAGCCGATGTCGTGTCCTATTATTGACCATAGATTTGTGGTGTTAGACGATTGAACGAAGTTTGATCGTTGATCCTCACACTGTCCTTTTGTCTCCCAACCCATTAGACAACATATTGTATCCCTTAGGGCAGAGAAAAATCAAGATGCGGCCACCCTACGTTTCAAATCTATTGTCAATCCAGCACACCCTATCTCACAATCAACAATGTGAGCTACACGGTTTTGGGCTACAATCAAAATAGTATGAAAATCGCTAGTGGCACAATTTTTACACACTGTGGCCTTCCGGAAGCTCCTGTTAATCTCACTGCCTCTCTGTTTAAACTTGTTGGTTCATCCTACCAAAGTATAACCCTGGGAATAGGATGCCCGGTAATTGGAAATTTGTCTGTGCTCAATGTCCCTTGTGGTAATGATAATGGTACATGGGTATTTCCTTCAGATCTGGAAGGAATCAAGTGGGTGCCCTGCATCTCAACTGTTCGATTCCCTGTCCTGCAACAATTATCTTCTTTAACTTTGCAGAAACTTTGGGACGTTCTACGTGGGGGTTTTGAAATCGAATGGAATAAAACTGATGAAGCATTCAAAATGTGCAGCCCCTGTATGTCAAGC
Source organism: Pinus taeda (assembly GCA_000404065.3). Lineage (NCBI taxonomy): Eukaryota > Viridiplantae > Streptophyta > Pinopsida > Pinales > Pinaceae > Pinus > Pinus taeda. The sequence goes on along the minus strand of APFE030772692.1, from coordinate 31,469 downwards.
GCAGGAATCTGTGGATACAATGTTTCTGATTCCAGCGAGCCTTTCCTCCACTACCTTCCTCAAAGCCCAGGTTCGCCATAGAATGCCAGCCAACCACAAAGCCTGGATTCAGTAAAGAACGCCAACCAACCGCAAAGCCCGGCTTCGGCACAGAATACCAGACAACCTGGTGGGTTTGTCTTGGGTTTAAGAAGTAATGGTTGTTTCAATTTATTGAAGGTCTATTATTTGTTGTAGTTTCATTTTTTTGCTGAGTTTGCTTGGTTGGATTTGCTGTAGGTGATTCACATACTCAAACTAATACAATAAGTCCCAACAATTGTCTTTCCCATCCGAACCCTAGAGGCAAATCTTACAGTGGGATTCTCACAAGTAATCATGGATTCTATGTACAAGGAATTTAATTAATTGCAGTGGGCATTTGATGATGAAAATTTGGTGATGAAGTTCTTGGTTATGACCCTAACATTTAAGAGAGGAAGCTTTTTAATTATGTAGTAACTTTTTTGGGATTGGAGTTGATATAGATTTATCTAATCTTTAATAAGATAACTTTATTTAGAATCAGGGTAAAACTCTCAACCTACCTAAAAGGGTTCAAACTCTGAACATACTTTAAAGATAGTAACAATAAAGAAGATATACTATTCTTTCTGACTCTTTTATATCTAGGATTTCAAAAATATTTTGTAATCCTATGGACAGGAGGTAGATCAATTGTCTGAAATAGCTATCTAGGATTTCAAAACAAAATTGAAATCCTATGGACTGAAGGGAGATCAATTGTTTGAAATAGCTCTCGCTGACAAATACACTATCTTGTATAAACAAAAAGAGAGTACATATATAGATCTTATTTTTCTCTATTCTTCCTATTTTTTTGTATAGGAACAACGTTTTCATCTCTATCACAAATACTTTGAACTAGTTCCTATAGTCAAATTCTAAAATATTCCACTAATCCACCATCAAGATAAAAATGGCCCAATTTATATTGATGGGTTATTCCAAGTTTAACACAATTTCCAAAATTACTGTACCTACCCACTGTGTATGATCCTTGTGTGAAATGATTTCATTTTATATGTAGACTGTGTACAGTCCTGATACCACCTTCTTGTTTGGAAGCACAGGTGTCTGTGTTGGATTTGCTTTATTCCTTCTGCCCTTGTGAGCTACTTAGTTTATTCTTCGTTAAGTTTGTCATTTCGACCTTTTAAGCTCTGTTTCATTCACCCAATCTCAGGTTCTCGCTCACTAATTTTCAGTTCAAAGGTTTTATCAGAGTTTTCCACCGCTGTTTGCAAGGCATTTCAAGTTCTTAGGGCAGAATTTGACCTTTCTGTTATCCACCAGGTTGGCATTAACTAACCCTTGACCCACATTTTTCGGATCTGCAAAAAGCTTTTTTAAATTTATGTATTTCAGGCTCTGAATTCATCACGGTAGAACAATTTAGCGGTTAATTCTTCTCAGCCTTTACAGTCTGTAGTGGTAGGTTTTAGGGTTTTATTTTATGAAGAACATATAATGCATTTTGCAGTTGAAGACATACATACTTGATGTTTAGAAACCTGCATCTATAATCTGTTGTGAGTAGCCCTCTCTCAAAGCATAATACCAGCCATCAATGTAAGTTTTATAGCCATGGAGTGGCCAGATCTAACACAGCCTGCTAATTGGTAAACATGATTTGCTAGAGTGTCTTTAACGTTTCCAATCCCCTCAAATTCTACTATCGGGAATCCAATATTGAACTCCCTCTCTTCAACAGCCTCTGGGAACTTACCCTTGTAAGCACTTTCTTAATATGTTAACGTGTCATCATACCTGGAAGTTTCATAGAGCTGCCATATTGTTCTTGCACACTGAATTCTTGTCTTTTCTTAATTCTTTGGTTAACCTAATCAAGATCCCAAACTATTGTTTCATGATGAAAACGAGCCCATAATACGCTGATGATCAATCTGTCAGCCCTTCTTTTCACTGTCATGCTGTCTCTGTGACTGATTATGTCTTGTTAAACTTTTAGATCCCCAAGTGGATGTAGCTATAATATTCTCTTCCAACTTTTCTGTAGGTCCGACCATACCCAAAACATAACTAGACAAGAATGGAGATGAGGTATTAGTAATTACATTTTCCTTCAAATCTGCACCAATCAAGCATGTAACAGATTTTGTTTGTACGTCCCTCTTGATGGCATACATGCTACGAACAAGGATGAAATATGTATTCAGCAGCACCTAACTACTAGCAGCATTACTTCTCGTATGGTGTATGCCCATACTGCTGCCCTAATGTAGCCTTAGAACTAACATTCCGCCAGGAAAACAGTCCCACAATCTGTTTCATGAACTTTTGTTTATAAATAATGGGATAAGGTTGGTTGTCTTTCGATGGAAGTTTTGAGAAATTTTCACTCATAAATGATCCATCTGATTCTCATAGCAAAAATCAATAAAATTTTATGGGAACGCTCTTAGGCCGGGAATGTGCCCTTTCATCTCAAGTTTCTCGGACACACTGCTAGACAACACTTCACCAAACAGGTGCAGAATCTGGAAAGATCAACAAGTTTAGATAGATGGATGCATGGACAGCTTGTAAGCAGACCTCTAACTGTCCCTTGACTCCAGGTCATGAATAGGTATGACAATCATGTAAGAAAGGTTCACAGAGAGTCATTAAATCAACACAGGATATGAACAGAAGTATTGTTGAAAAGGTTTCTCAGGATTACCTTCAGAACTAAAAATTGCAAGATCATCAGCAACCCTCAACATTGCTTTGGGTTGCTTAATCTTCTTGCATCTTCCTAAGTTCAACGACTCCAAAAAATCCAGAAGACCAGAACCCTCAGAAAGCTTCTTTAGACTCATACATTATTCTGAGTTTAACATTGTTAAACTTGCTAATTTCCCAAATCGATCTGGAATCCTACATAAACTCTCACACCCATGCAAGAAAGGTGTGTGATAAAGGAGAAGTTGCTAAACACATCTAGTATTTATGTTAAACTAAAACAATATGACATATCCATGGAGGATGCCAACAACATCAATTGTCCAAAACTTTTTGAAATAGTTTTAATTTCTTTTTACTTGTTAAATTCAAGTGTAACCAAGGATGTTAAACCTCCTCACTTATGATAGAGTTCTTCTAGGCTTGTGCATAGGTACAAATTCAATAATTTCATTAATGAAAGATTTTATGAATTGTTAGAGAGCACTTGTATATCTATGCAATCCTAAAATTGACTTCTTGTAGAGAATTTAATATATAAATTATTATTAATTGCTACTAAATTGAAAAGTAATCCATATTTAATACTCTTAAATATTGAATCTTTGAGAATCCCTCTAGAAATTGCTTCCAATTTAAAGAACGATGCATTTTCAATACTTCCCGAGATTGAAAGTTTGAAGTTGATCTCGGTCGTTCTTCCATAATTTTACAATATGGAAGAGAGAGTTCTTCCAAACTCCTTAATCAATTACCCAACTTTTTGGGTAGTTTTCTCAACTCAACAAAGCTAATTAATCTTAATGTTCACAAATTATGGAGTTGTCCGAAATGATATGAAAAAAAAAAATTTCTAAAGCATCATAATACAATTTTTCATGATACTCTGTATTTGAGATTTGAAGGCATCTCACGTAAAACCTACATATTCGAAACCTGCATATTTCATCTTATAATGTAATGAACTTGGCCATTGAGTGCATTCCCAGGAGCCAAGTCAACATCTCCAGTGAACACTCAAAGGGTTCATGAGTTCCAAAACTAAGCCTTTTAACATGATGAGGGTTATGTGTACTGCACTAGGTCTCACTTCTCTCATGATACCAAGTATGCATTGCACAATGGTGCCCTTCAACATGGACCTGTATCACACCAGTTATCGATCCCACAATGACTAAGGAAGGAAATCTTGAATGTTGCCAGTTTGAAAAATAAAGCTCAGATTATTGTTGCGCTAGGGTACCAGATTTGGACATTTATAGTTTGGACCAGAATTGGGTGGATCCGAAGGCTCTATCCAGTGATATGCAACATGCGACTCATGGAACCAATGTTATTAATCCTTTGATGTATATTTTGTGCCACCATGTTCCAATGTGTGCTCTTCTCTTGTTACGCCGTAAGGTGTTTCCCTTTGAAATGAATTTCCCCAGTCGATGTTGTGTCCTATTGTTGACCATGGATTTGCGGTGTTAGACGATTGAACGAAGTTTGATCATTGATCCTCACACTATCCTTTTGTCTCCCAACCCAATGGCCTCTCTGTCTTCGAAGTTATTGTTCGGGAATGTTTCCTCTGGAGGTATGCGAGCTAGTGCTGCAGCACGCAACTCTTCTTTGGCAGCAGAGAAAAATCCAATATCTATTCCCCCATGAACCAGCTAGGTATTCCTTCTGCCCTTGCGAGCTACTTAGTTTATTCCTCGTTAAGTTTGTCATTTCGACCTTTTACGCTCCATTTCGTTCGCCCAATCTCAGGTTCTCGCTCACTAATTTTCGGTTCAAAGGTTTTATCAGAGCTTTCCATCGCTATTTGCAGGGCATTTCAAGTTCTCGGGGCAGAATTCGACCTGCCTGTTATCCACCAGGTTGGCATTAACTAACCCTTGACCCACATTTTTCGGATATGCAAAAAGCCTTTTTAAATTTATGTATTTCAAGCTCTGAATTGATCATGGTAGAACAATTTAGCGGTTAATTCTTCTCGACCTTTACAGTCTGTAGTGGTAGGTTTTAGGGTTTTATCTTATGAAAAACATCTAATGCATTTTATCTTTAAATACTTGAGATCTTGTGTTGCTTTTATCGCTTAAGTGTTTGGAGTAAGTCTGTTTTTTGTCGCATTTGTTTTACATTTCTTGTGCTAAAACGTGATGTAGATTCCTTCAGTTCCTGCAATCATATCTGCTAACTTCAAAATCTCCTTATAAGATGCTCTGAGAATAGAATTTTGTGCACTTGAAACTAGTACCCATCACTCAGTGTTTAAGGAGTCATAGGAAAATTCAAAGCCTTCATGCAGGTCCCACACAGGTCACATTTGGAATTGGATTTGCGGCAGAGTGCTTTGAAGCTGGTTGATAAAAGTGTTGGCCCATCTTGGTTGTCCTCACGTTGTCCTTGTGTCTCCCTGCAATTGGATTTGCGGCAGAGTTCATTGAAGTTTTTTGTTGATAAATAAAAGTGTTGGCCCATCTTGGTTGTCCTCACACTGTCCTTTTGTCTCCCAACCCAATGGCCTCTCTGTCTTCAGAGTTATTGTTCGGGGATGTTTCCTCTAGAGGTATGCGAGCTAGGGTTGCAGCACGCAACTCTTCTTTGGCAACAAAGAAAAATCTAGAATCTGTTCCCCCATGAACCAACTAGATGACGACATGCCAACTCTCCAGAAGTTATGGATATGTGAGGGGTTTGAACACTGATTTTTTTCTAAGAGTGGAAAAACCTATCATAACATAGTTGTCATAACTCAATTGTCAAACCAGCAGTGACCACAGTTACCTCTGGCTACTATCAAAGTGACGTTAGCTATCTCTGGCTACTATCTACTAATGCAAGGTGACTCGTCACCATTATTCAAAAAAATTATGACACCTAGAATAACCCACTCGTAGTATGTAAAGTGGCAAGCATTCACTCTTTCCAGATGCCTATGTGTCTTGGGCCATTAACCTGTTTCTTTAGGTCCAAAAACACAAGCTCTTAGGCCATTAACCTATTTCTTTAGTTCCAAAAACACAAGCTCTGAACCAAGAAGTTGTTTTAGTGGCTGACGGGGTTTGAACACTGATGTCCCTCTAGTCCTCCAACACTGATGTCCCTCTAGTACAATGTTTTTTATTTTCTTCGAATATTTTATCCACATTATAGTGTAATTTTTTTGTCACCATGGGCAGTATACCTGCTTGATATGTAGAATCGACCAGAGCAGAATAGCTTGAAACTGGCTATGGCCATTTTATGTGAAGGCTGCATTATGTGTTTGTATTACACCACTGACCAGTTCAACTACAACCCTCTCCTAATGCAAAACATAACCATTACTGCTTAAAAAAAATAAATGTTACAAATACAACACAAGGATATACAATTGTTTTCTCTAAAATGAAAAATTGATCGCAACTTAAGCATTTTCTCTTTTGAAAGCCATTTTCTAGGTTTACATGAATGTTGAATTATCAAAAATGTCCTCAAAGTCTCTCAACCTAACATTGTTCGATCAAATTGTCCTGAAAGTCTCAAGCTAACAGATTCTGCCAAGGTCTCTCTAAATATTTTTGTGCATATTTATATTATTGATGAAATTCCCTAGTACAGTAAAAAATGTGCTAGATGCGTCTTCCAAAATCCATCCCAATATATACTTTAGCCAAGTGTACACCAATTACAATACTGTCCATAGATCTACTCTACTTTCTGTGAAAAAAGGGTTGTTTCAACCTTTGAATAAGAAAATAATGCGTCAATTCTACATACAGTTCCAACAATGCCGCCACTTTTTGGAGCTCCCAAAAAATAGAATTGAACAAAGGATTATAATTCCCAGTTATTCAATGGATGATTATCCCATTTTTAATGGAAATTATGGCATTTACATAATAAAATAATGAATTATGTTTTTTTAATGATAAATAATGAATCTTTTTAGTTGGCACATTTTGGCATAGAACTTCACAGAGCTGCATAAATTTTATTTGGAGATGTCATCTTCATTCAACTGGCTAGACAACCAACGTACTATAATAATATAATTTATTTAATAGAGGAATTATAACGGATACTTCACAAACAACTTCAAATGCAACAATTCCTTTTACAGAACATGAAAAACCATAAATATCCCAATACTATATAGTATATACCCATTTCATATCCACAACAAATTAATAAATATATTAAAACAAACAAAAAAATACCAAGGTATCTTCAGCTATGGAGATAGTGAAATAATTAACCCATAGTGTTACTCGAATAGAAAAATACTTTCATGTAATTCAAATATTATTGAAATTTTGGAATGATCAAAAGAAACTGTAAAAATTTCCAAGACAAAATGTTCGCATTACAATGACAATATGAAAACTAAAAAACAATCATCTGCCATTTATTTAATACTCAATGCCTTAAAATTCCACAGATTACAGGAGGAATCACCTACTATTCATAGTTGTCGCTGCAAAGTGTTATCGTCTTCATGTAATTAAGAATATTTACCCATGTCTACATTATTCAAATGCTAGTAGCTGCAAATGCCAATGAGGTAATTGATTCAAAGGCATGACTGATACCTCTGCTGAGAAGCATAATATGCTCTAAAATTAAGTTATGATATTTTCTTCTGCATAGGCTCCTCTATAATATTAAACAAATAGGATTTGTATCATCATTAACAAGATTCAGTACAGACAAAAGAAACAATTATCTTGAATAGCTGTGAGAACATCATGTCAAGCAACACATGAAATTGGCATTTTACACTGACATTCCAAGCAAAACTAGAACAGGAAACCACCATTGTGCTTGCCAATACATGCACAGATTTGCAAACAGCTTTCAATAGATCTTCTAACACAAGTCACTAATCAAGAGAAGATGCCACCAAGCTTCCTAGCAAAGTCATCGTCATCATCATCTTCTAGAAAGTATTCATCTTCTTGCTCATCTTCATTCCTTTCCCACTCTTCATTGTCCTCATTCTCTGCATGTTCCAAATCATAATCTTCATGGTCAACATCTTCACCTTCATTGCTATGAACAACATCATTCATTACTGCATCTTCCTAGTCATCCACTACAACAGGCTTTGCTCCATTTGAAAAGGTTGATGGTTTGTCTTCTACAAGAGTATCCACGTCATTGGATGCCTCAATGTCATCCACCATAGGAGTAAAAATGGGCAGTTCAGATGTATAACTATCACCAGCTGGAAGTTCTCCCTCTTCAACATCTTTTTCAGGTGGTGGCAAGCCATCATTTCCCTTGCATAAATTGAAACTCTGAATGGCTTGACCCTGCCCTTCTGTAGGTATATTTCCTTCATTGTCACCATTTTCTTGAGTCACTTTCCATTTTTTCTTTAGAATATCATTTAATGGCTTTGGAGCCTGAAAGTCTTGTTCCCCACTTGAATCACTAATTAACTTGCCCAATCTCATCTTCTTTCCTTCCCAAGGAAGATTTTGTCTATGTTTGTCTTGACTCTTCATAGAGGGATTCTGTGAGGATCCATGCTCTGTTGATTGTGCAGTAGAAGGTTCTTCACTGCTCTCACGATTCTTTTCTTGTTCGATTTGTGCAAGAGTCTTAGGCCCAACAAAATTTATGGCATCTGTCCTTGTTTCAGTGTTCCTAAAAGTTTGACCTCTAGGTACCCTAGATTCTGATGATATAGAACCATCCGCAGGCATTCTGCCCCTCTCCTTTTCACGATACTTGCTTCTGAAATGATCATTTAAGCCCCGTCTGCTTGGTGAGCTCCTGGACCAAGCCCTCTCTAACTTGCCTTCTTGATCAGCTTCTATATTGTCAGATGGCCCTCTTTTGAAGCTACTAACCTCTACTTGAATCCTACCCTGCAATCGCCTACTACTGTGATTCATACCTTGCCTTAAATGGTCCCTATATATATCTTGTTGTCTACAGTCATCATCTTCTTGCCTAGAGCCATAGTGAAATTCACCATGTCGACTATCCACATGATGTCTCTTTGAGGGCCTATCCACTACTTTAGCCTCACCAGCCCTCCTATGTTTTGAAATCCAGTGGCGAAGATCCTCCATATTGTTCTGTTCAGGATCATCTACACTAGACAAGGACCTCCTTTCTTGCACAATCAGTCTCTCCAGAACCCTGTCATCAAAAGCATTAGACTGCTTTCGGCCACCACGCTCATATCCCATGTTTTTATATGGTTCATGAGCTCCATGGTCATACTGAAATTCAACATCATAGTAGCCAGTTCGGACAAGCTCTCCTTTGTTGTGCACATTTCTTTCTCAACCATTGATTGCATCTCTTCCAGATTCCATATCATGTTTATAGTAATCAGCATCCTACCGATGGCTTAGCTGGTCACATCCATCGTCCACAAGTACATCAAATCTTGGCGATGATCCACCCAGAAAATCCTCTGATTCTAATCCATTTTGTAGTCTCTCTTCTGGAGGATGAGATGAGCGTATCCGAGATTTGTTTCTTGAAGCATCATGTATCCTTTGTCTTGTAGGTTGAAACTCTGGCAAAAATTGTTCGACTTCATGTGGCCTTCCCTTTATATAGGTAGGCTGAGATCTTGATTGAGAGACATGTCTAGCTTTTGGTTGCAACTGGGTTTCCTTGACATTATTTGACTGCAGTGTTAAAGGATTGCCCAAATGCCCTGCTTGGAAGTTATTGGACTGCAATTCAACAAGGTTACTTGACTGTGATGTCTTGAATTTATTTTCCTTTTCTAGCACATGGTTTCTTGACTGCATTGCCTGAACGTTGTTTGACTTCAATGTCATGGGGTTGCTTGACTACATTGCCTTGGGAAAGCTTAAATCAGATGGATGTTTTCCATCTTTGTTGCTTTCAATTTCATTGACTGTTTGTTTCCCATTTGCCTGAGGCTCTGTAACTACTGGACTTGGTTTTGTTGTCTTTTGAGAAGTTAGATTAGCTCCTGAAAATGGACCATGCACAAAAGGGCACTTATCACCCTTTACACAATATCCCTGCTAGAAAAAATAGCATGGAACTTTCGGTTTGTTTGCAGTGCTAGATGTCGGGAATGATGTAGAGGACAATGGTGGCACTATTGCTGGTGTTGGTGCTCCTCACAAGCCATCTAGTGGCTGAAACAGAAACATAGATACACAAGATAATGTCATAAATAGATTAAAAAAATTGTACAAAGAAATATTTACAGCCTTGAAAATTACCAAAAGACAGACATACAACAAGAAACAACCAAAATAGGTCCCAACCTACAAGCCTATCAGGAACACACACTACAGTTAGGTTTATTTTTTAGAGATAATGGATGAGAAATTAAAACACCCATAATTGAGTGCACTACTTGGATCTATATACAAACACTGATGCAAAAATGAATGTATAAAGTTGTCGACACAAAAAATAATAATAATAATAATAATAATAAAGTACGAGGAAAATATTCTTGACAAACCTATATGAATATCAAGAAAATTCCTACGGAAAATGTGAAAAGAATCCACAACCACATAAAATACAACATGACAAATACAAGAAACTAATGCCCATAAAAAAAATGCAAACAATAAAGAATACATTCCAAAAAGAAAGACCTATGGGACTTTTAAGTTAACAATTTTGTAACTAGAAAAACATAGCAAATGAGGTGATAATACTACACAAAAAAGGGACATCTACCATATTAACAGATAGGCTAAAGGGATCCCTTATGAGTTGAAGAATAATTGGAAGGGCCAAGAAGGCGCAATGAACAATCATGCTAGAAAGGATCGGAATAAATATCATTTAAGGGATTGTCAGAGATTTCATCAAACTGTCTTATTGTTAATGGACTATATTACAATGGAAACTTTAGGATCAGTCTTTTCTAGAAAATCTATCATTAATGCGACTTAATTAAAAATTTATTAATAATAAGAGAAACTCACAGGATGTCTAAAAGCGCAGGTAGGATTTAGACAATTGCCCCCAAGCCAGTACCAGCAATCTTTGGGATTGATCCTGGCACTTTCACTGTGCCGATATTCACAATCATTACCCTGCAGAAAGACAAAAGCTCTTAGTACATTTCAAGATTTTTATGAGCAAATGTAACACTAAGTTACTAACAAAGCTACCTCAATTAAAAACTTAGAGCATAGATACCAAGCAATGAAATTTTGTATAAGCATGGTATAGTTACAATCACTAGGATTTTGCAACATGCAAACAAATCACTTATAAATAACCAATAGTTTCAAGCATCCATTTACTCAGTGTTTAAGGAGTCATAGGAAAATTCAAAGCCTTCATGCAAGTCCCACGCAGGTCACATTTGGAATTAGATTTGCGGCAAAGTGCTTTGAAGCTGGTTGATAAAAGTGCTGGCCCATTTTGGTTGTCCTCACGCTGTCCTTGTGTCTCCCTAGAATTTGATTTGCGGCAGAGTTCTTTGAAGTTTCTTGTTGATAAATAAAAGTGCTGGCCCATCTTGGTTGTCCTCACACTGTCCTTTTGTCTCCCAACCAATGGCCTCTATGTCTTCAGAGTTATTGTTCGGGGATGTTTCCTCTAGAGGTATGCGAGCTAGGGCTACAACATGCAACTCTTCTTTGGCGGCAGAGAACAATACAAAATCTGTTCCCCCATGAACCAGCTAGATGACGACATGCCAACTCTCCAGAAGCTATGGATATGCAAGGGCTAACCAGCCTGCCATAGGGCATTAAATGCCCTGGTACATGCATGCTCTATAACAAAATAACACACAGCCTTTATTTTTAACTTATGTAGCTACCAAAAGCTATGTGTTATTTTGTTATAGAGCATGCATGTACCAGGGCCATTTAATGCCTATGGCAGGCTGGTTAGCCCTTGCCGTCAAAATAAACTTTGACATATTTAAGTGTTATATGTATTTTATATTTATTAAAAGAATCAAACATTCATATGTTCCCAAAAGTGACGCATTTTGTATTTATTTTGGGAAAAAAAAGATGTTTCACCATGTATAGTAATAGATTACTATAGTATTACACAGTGTTGTTGGTGACTTATAATAAGAATAATGTAATATTGATAGGAAAAATGTATAATTACTTTTAAATATATTTTAGGTCCTAATTTTTAATTATTATTAAAAATATGATATAAATATATATTTTTTTTCTCGGTAAAACTATTTTATTATTTACTTTAACAAAGAACAATTACAACATAACTAGCAGAAAGAACCAGTTGCCTAGAGGTAGTGGCAGCGTGGAACAGCAGAGTGCGGAGTCTGAGAGGATGGATCAATCCAATTGGCATTCCCACGCAGGGGAGCCAGAGGAGTCAATATTTCAATCCCGCGTAGGGGAGCCAAAAACGTTTTGACACAGACAATTACCCAACCACATAGACCAAAATCCCAGAACCTAGACACAACAGCAAAAATCCGAGAACCTATACGCAACAGCATTGACACAATATCATAGTAAAAAAACTTCGAAATTGACCAAATGCCCTCACTATCGGGCCGCATAACCTAAGAAGAAGCTGCAGTTAGGCTTCAAGAGCCTCCTCCACTATCCTGCACCATCCGAAGTCCGCCAAGTCCTGAGCTTGAACCTCCTCCGTAGCAGTTGGAATGTGCTCCATCTTGACGTCCTCGTTATGGCTGATCAGTGTCTCCCAAGCACTCGTAGAACCTTCAATTGGCCTTTCCATTGCATTCATGGGACCTAAAGTTGGCGTCTCCATGGCTCTCGTAGAACTAGCAATTGGTGTCTCCACCCATTGAGCACTGGATTCACCCTCATTTTGGGCCTCCTCAATGAAAAGCACCGAAACATGGGCACTGATCCGGGGACAGTTCAAAGAACTGTTGAAAGTGAAAATTGCTGAGCAGAAGGAGGGCGAGGATGAGGACCCTGGAGAGCTGGCATCCAGAAATTTGCTGGGCCTTAGAAAGCTGGCTCTTTCAGTGTGAGGGAAATAACACTGATGAGAAGTGTCTTCGTCGATAGAAGGGTGCGAGGACGCACCTCGGGAGGTGCCTCGACGGCTGAGAATTCGCTGTTGAAGGTGGGGCATGACTGCAGGGCCGAACATGGCCTCTTTGCCCAATGCAGAATTAGAGCACAAAACAGCCGAGGATGAATCAAACAAAGTCAGGGGAATAGACCAAAAAGACGAGCTAGGGCCATACATGAAAGCAGACGGACGAGTGCCTGGAGCGACCACAAGAGTCGGGAGAATGGCTGAAGGCTTCGAGCCAGAGCCCAACCCCAACAGTGCCAGAAGCAGCAGATAGAACCCAAACAGAGCCTGAACCAGCATTGTGAATCCAAGGCTGAAACCATATATAATGCACCAACCTTTGCCTCGAGGCGCTCCCGCCATTACTGTAGCATTCATGGGAGCCGAGGAGCCGAGCCAAACTTCGCGTGCGGAGGTGAACAAAGCATTAATGCTCCCCTGCTGCATTCCTTTAATCCAGATCATGCGCCGCTGGTAGTGTCCCTTCCCCCATATGGAGATAGCGCCTCTATGCATGGCTGGCAGGTGGCCTTCGTTCATCACCAGCTCCCATCCCATCGCTTTCATTATACCCTAAAGCACCCGCATCTGGGGTGGCAGCATTATTTTGGACCAGACAATTGCATTCCTGTGCCTGATCATAATTCGATAAAATGTCTAGAGTCCCTGTGAGTAGAGTATTCTCATTTTCCACGCCCAAATTGGCCATAACGTCAGCGACCTTGTTTCCTTCCCTCTTAATGTGATTGAAGGTGATGGCCCTGTTATTGAGAAGCGCTTGTTCTATGGCATCCAATCTAGCCTCGAGCCTCCAACTAGTGGCTATTTTCCTTGCATGTGATCCATTTAGGAGTTGCTTGGCCATGTTAATTAGGATCTCGAAATCTCCTTCCACCTCCAGGGGATGGAAGTTGTGTTTCCATGAAAGAAGGAGACCTTTCCATAGACCCTCTAACTCAGCCGAGTTATTGGTGTCCCACCCAATGTTTCCATAGTAGATCAGAAGAGGTGAGCCTTCATGATTTCTGAAAATTCCGCCAAAACCCGTAGTTCCAGGATTGCCCTTTGAGGCTCCATCATAGTTGAGCTTGAAGGTGTGCTTTGGAGGGGCAGTCCAGGAGTCCTTTTTTATGTTGCTGCTTTTAAGGGGGGCTTTATTGTGAGATTCCTGAGGGAGTTGCATATTCCAGTTCTCCCAGATGGCTTTCCCATTATCTAGAGTCGGAAGGTCCTCCTTAGTCCATGAGCGGAGCATCAGAGTCTCTTTGAGATTCGCACAGAGCTTGCTCCAGATAATTTCTAACGGGGAACTTTGATCTTTGAATATGCGTTGGTTCCTTTCTTTCCATATGCTCCATAGGAGGAGACCAGGAATTATTTTCCATAAATGGTTGAGGATTTCACTTTTGTATGGATTCTTTTTCCAATGATGCAAGGAGTTTGTGATGTTGTCCACCAGTCTGCATCTTCTTTGACATCTGAAGCTTGCCTTCTCCCACAACTGATTGGCGAAGGGGCAAGAGTCCAAGAGGTGTTGGAGTGTTTCCTCCTGGGATTTACAATTGACACAAATAGAGGGGCCATGATAGTTTCTTCGTCTGAGTTTATCCCAGGTGAGAATTTTCTGATGTCTGATGAGCCAAAGGAAGAGGGAGACTTTAGGCCATGAACCTAACTCCCAGATTCTGCTCCAAATTGGATCAGGGGGTGAAGAGTTTGTGCACATTATTTTGTAGGCCTCGGAAGTGGTAAATGAGCCTTTAGGCTTGTAACCCCATCGAAGAATGTCCTTGCCTTCGGAGTATCTAATGCTCCTTTTTCGAAGCTCCCTTTCCAGATCTTCAATAAAAAGGTGTTCCGCATTTCTGATGAGCTGGTCACCTGGTTTCCATTTCCTAAAGCCTTGCTCTGTCTCTTGAGTCCAATGCTGCCAAATCTTTTCCTATTGTTGTTCCTCCCGACTGTAGTTTGGAAGCGGATTTAGAGTGCAGCTAAGCTGTGGCATTTGGTTCCAGGAATCCGTACAGAATCGAGTTGTTCTTCCATTTCTTACTTCCCAAAAACTATGCTACTGAATCAACTAGAAGTGTTGCTTGGTTGCATTCCATATTAGTGAGCCTTTGACATTGGGAGTGAATCTGATGAGCTCCTCCTGAGATCTGTGATTGGCGTATTTGGCAGTCCAAATGGCGGCCCAAGTTTTTTCCGAGGATGAGAGCCATTGCCACCAAATTTTGGCGCTCATGATAGCATTGTTGTGATTGGAATCCCTTAGGCCAATGCCCCCTTTTTCCTTGGGCATGCAGACTGTGGTCCATTTTACCAGAGCCCATTTGCAGTTTGTAGCTGAATTCCCCCAGAGGAAGCCACGTTGTAGATCCCATATTCTTTTTAATACCCATTTAGGTGCCGCTAGGATTGAGAATAAGTAAAGTGGCATTGCCTGTAGTACTTCTTTTATGAGCATCACACGACTGGCAATGTTAAATGTTCTGTGCGTCCAAAGGTTGAGGTGGGATTCAAGCTTCTCGATGAGAATGCGCCAGGAGGAGTGCTTGATGGCTGAATCAATAATGGGGGCTCCAAGGTACTTGGAAGGGAGAGTGGTTATGGGGAAACCCAATATCCGGGCTACATCATGCTTTACAATAGGCGGGGTGTGAAAGAAAAAGATCTGCGACTTGGTATTATTGATGCTGGTTCTTGAGGCCTCAGAGAAGTCATTGAGCATGGATTTAAAGCGGGAGGCTCCCTGGACTGATGGGTAGCCAAAGAGGATGTTGTCATCAACAAACTACTGATGTGTTATAGCTGGGGAGTGGTGAATGGAGAGACCTTTAAGCTGTTGGGATAGGAGGGCTTGTTTGATGTGACATCCCAGGCCTTCAGCCATTAACACAAAGAGGAAGGGGGAGAGAGGGTCACCCTGCCTGATTCCTCGAGAGGGACTGAAAGGTCAATACGGGATACCGTTCACAAGACTAGAAAAGAAGGATGAGGAGATAAGACTCATAATACAACGTATCCACATAGGTGAGAATCCAAAGGCATTTGACATTTTTTGAATGTAAGTCCAACTGAACTTATCAAAGGCCTTAGAAAGATCAAGCTTTAGAATCATACCTACCTATTTGGAATGCGTGAGGGAGTGTATAATTTCATGCAAGAGGATAATGCCGTCCAAGATCTGTCTCCCTTCCACATACCGAGATTGTTTAGGCGAGATGAGCAAGGGCAAGAGGGGCTTTAACATGTTGGCGATGACTTTAGAGATCACTTTGTATATGACGTTGCAGAGAGAAATCGGTCAAAATTTGTCCGGGGTGTTGGATTTCTCCTCTTTTGGTATAAGTGCAATGAAAGTTGAGTTGAGAGAAGGTAGCAGCCAATGAAGAGCTCTCGATTCCTCCACCACTTGCCAGACCTCAATTTTTATCAACTCCGAGAAGGTGTGAAAGAATGTGGTAGTGAAGCCATCCGGGCAAGGGGCTTTGCCCTCCTTGAGTTGGGACATGGCTGCATCCACCTCCTGATTCAGGATAGGTCGTAGAAGTAGCTCGTTGTGTTCCTCAGTGATAAGTTTTGGCACATTTTGGGTAATTCTTTCTATTGCAGGTCGCCTATCTACATTGGGCTCTTGATGAACTTGCTTGAAATGACGTAGGAATTCCTCCTCGATTTCTTCATGCTGTTCCACCCTTACCCCACCTTGCTTCCGAATGAAGGAGATATTGTTGTGCATTCTTCGTTGAACAGTGGTTCGGTGAAAGAATTTAGTGTTCTGTTCGCCCTCTTTCAGCCATCTAATCCTGGATTTCTGCTTCCATAAAATCTCCTCCTGCTTTCTCCTCTCCTCTACCTGATTGTGGATATGCTGCTCCTACTCCAATGTCCCTTCCGTGTGACCCCCTGTGATTATTTGTTGCTGGAGACCTGCCATTTCCTTATTTAAGTCTTGTTGCGCCTTAAATATGCTTCCAAAGGTCTCATGATTCCAACGATTTAAATGGGATTTTAGATGTTTGAGTTTCTGTTGGAACTGAAACATTTTGCATCCCTCTGCCACAATGAAGGTTTTCCAAGCGATTCTGATGAAGTCTTTGAATACAGGGTGGGTGAGCCAAAACTCTTCGAAGCGGAAGGGCCTCCTGGTGGTGTTGCCCGGTCTTTTCCACTGGAGGGAAATTGGCCAATGATCTGAGCCAGAAAGGGGGAGAATTGCAGCCACTATGTCTCCTCCCAAATGAATCGAGTTATCTGATATGAGAAATATGTCAAGTTTAGAAGTGATTTGGTGCTTCCCTGCTTTGCGATTACTCCATGTGTGCGTACCGTTACAAAATTGCAGGTCGATTAGAGAAGTATTTTGGATGAAGTCTTTGAAGTGGGTATTTTCCTGTTCCAACCTGCTTCTTCCCCCAAGCTTTTCCTCCAGCTTGGTGATCATGTTGAAATCCCCTCCAATGATCCAAAGAGGATGCATTCTGTTGTTATTCAAAGCTTCTATTGTATTGAGAAGAGCTATTTTGTTTCCTGCTTCCTGCGGGAAATAAACATTGGTGAGGTGTCCACATATATTGGTGCCTATAATGTGGAAGGTGGCCTGAATGAAGTGGTGAGAAGCATGAAAGTCGGAGAGGGTTAGCGCTTGCGTGTTCCATGCAATGGCGAGCCCTCCTGATGCTCCTGAGGCATCCACTGCCACCGATTGACAACCTGGCCATGCTTTAGAAAGGATGCTTCCTAGTGTACTGTTGTTACACTTTGTTTCTTGAAGAAAGCATATTTGCGGCTTTTCCATCTTTATCATATTTTTTAATATTCTTAGTTTCCTTGGGCTATTGAGCCCCCTTAAGTTCCATGAAGTGAGCTTCATGATTCACTATTGATAGATGGTTTGTAGTACTTTGTAAATTTTACATACCTGCCTGAGTTGACTAGGATTTTCCCTACTGCTATTGTTCACTGGAGATCCATTCTTCTTCCCCTCTTTTTGGAGTCTTTTAGGGGGAGGCCTCCATTCTAGTGGCTTCCTGGCTAGATGCCTAGCTGTTTCTGCTGATAAGCCCTCGAGATGACCACTTCCAGTTTGTTAAGTTGAAGCTCTGGGATATTATCATAATCCTTCTTTTTGCATGCTAGTTCTAGCTCTAAAATATCTAGTCCTTACATGTCTATACTTTCTGGTTCTTCATCCATATGTTGCACTTGACTATTTTCTGTCTTAGATATATCTAAGCTCTGGGGGTGATCTGGAGTACCATCAACTTCCATATCATTTGCTTTCCCAGCAGGCCCTTTTTGGCTATCTTTGGGGATAGCCTTATCACTCTTGGAGGTTTGTGACTCAGGAGGAAAGCCAGAAGGAGGAGGCTGGGATGAGGGGGAGATGGGCATGGAGCTGGGCTTAGAGATCAGGATTTGCTCATTGGAGGCTTGAGCTAGAATTTCAAAGCTGTTGCTTGTAGCAGGGACAGAGGCGGAATCTTGCTGGGGTTTTTTCCCGGTCGAGGGCTTTTTGTGCGCTCATTTGCGACTGGGTACTTTGGAAAAGCCATCATGGGTCAGATTATCAAAGGGGTCAGGAGCATTGGCCTTGGCATTTAGTGGACAATCTCTGAAAAAATGCCCATGAGCATGGCATTTTTGGCAATGAAAAGGTACATGTTCATAATCCAAGGGTTGAATCCTTTCATAGTCATCATGAGAGAGACTTACCGAGTCCAGCAGGGCTTTGTCCAGGCGCATGAAGACACAGATGCGGGCATAGGATGTGTATCTGCGAAGCTTCGTCTCTTCCGCTGCTTTTATGTATTCCCCTAGTCCATTGCCTATGTCTTTGAGTAGGCCTTCATCCCAATATTCCTATGGAAGTGAATACATTCTGATCCACACTGGAGCCCAGGTGAGGTCTTCCTTGTCCGGGTTGAATCTTGCTACCCAATCCCTTAGATACATTCCAGCTGAGTTGAACAAATATGGCCCTTCGTCCATGATTCTGTACTTATCTTCTAGGCATAAGAAGATCACAGTAAATAACCCTTTCGGTCCTAGCTGCAATGTGACATGGCCCTTGGGTTTCCGTTTAGCTGCAATCCATCCATACAGGGCTTTTTCTGTCGGCCAAAACCCTATAAATTTCCCAATGAGGGCATGATCCCTCATGTATTGGATTCGTTCATTGATCTTTTGGCCGGGCAGCTCTATCCTGGGCCTTTCGACTGCTATTGGTTTGCAGGTTTTCGAGGTGATTTTAGGTCCTTACTCTGGCTTGTCCTTTCTTCTTGGAGTATCACTTCTCTTGTCTGCCTGATTATTCGACGCGTTGTGCTTGCTTTGTTGCGGGATTTCATTGTTAATCGCCTCCTCATCAACTGATCCTTAACGATAAACCCCTCATGCCCTGGTAGCACAGAATTTTCCTTGGGGGAGGGCAATGATGCCCCCCCTGGGGGGTGTCCATGTGCTCTGTGGTTACACCTTGTATACGCTGTCGAAAAACTAGAGGTCAGGCCCTCGGTGGTTGCTGCGCCTGAGCAGTCTATGCCGTCTCCTTTTTCGGTGGTCTATGATATAAATATTTTATAAATGACTGATTACTATTTAATTAACTATTTTTATTAATTAAATTAAAATTTTAGAAATTTTATATTAAAATAAACAAACCTATATGCTTATTGTCTTTTTTATATATAATACTTTAAGTTTAAAATCTCAATAATTATATATAATTATGTTTCAAAAGGAGAATAAACTTAAATAACATATAATCAAACTTCTATTTAATATATAGTAATATTCCATTGTAAGTCTAAATATATAAAGAAATAAAACATAATAGAATATGTTTGTTTTATTTATTACAATTAAACTAAAAGAGAAACAAATTAATTAACGTATGTAATAAAATTACAAGAATAACATATTAAGTAAAGCTTATTAAGAAAAGATGAAGTATCTTTTTCTTAAACGTCCAACAAGTATCCTACACATACTGAAAACATCATGATTAATTAATAAGCGTATTAAAAGAAAAGAGGAAGTATCTTTTTTCTTAAACGTGCAACAAGTATTCTACACATACTCAAAACATCAT
The DNA here is from genome assembly GCA_000404065.3 of Pinus taeda. NCBI lineage: Eukaryota > Viridiplantae > Streptophyta > Pinopsida > Pinales > Pinaceae > Pinus > Pinus taeda. The sequence continues at coordinate 11,632 of APFE030772692.1, read as the reverse complement.
AATTAATATAAATTTTATTGAATATTTTGTATTTTGTTGTAATATAAATGGTTAATATACACTTTAAAAATAATTGAAATGTAAATTGTTTGGAAATTTTTTATCATTTTATTAATTTTATGTAAATAAAAAAATCAAATTGATGATGATGATTAACATCTACTCATATCAATATGGTATATCATAAGAAAGTAAGAGATTAATTAAGATTCTTTAACATTTTATCTCTATGTTCCAAAAGAAGGGAGAGGAGCATTCCTAGATCATGGTAGTTTTGCTAGCTTAATAAGTGAAGAAGGTTGGTAGTGTGGAAAATATTTTTAAAAATAGAATGGATGCGAGTAAGAGCATGAAGACTGTGTCTTTCATATTCAACTGTCTTAATATCTCAAAGGTGGTAGACACTCTCATCTCAAAGAGTTTTAGGAACTCACCAATGTCAAAATTTAGTTTGAGCTAGTGAGAATTACTACTTATCTTGATAATGTTCATCTTATTCTTAGCACTTTTCAAGACAAAAAGATGAGTCTTCTTTAGAGATTAGGATTCATCACCTCCTTATAATAACTTAGCTCTATTTTTCCCTGTCACTCTTTATCCTCCTACATTAATTAAAACATAAATTTATAAATATAATATTAATTTATTTTAGAATTTAAAGTTAAATAAAATATACATAGTATGATATATTTTTAATATTTAGGTAAAAAATATTAAATCCAATTAAAATAAATTTTATTTAACGAAAATTGATATGACTTTCAGAATTATTAGAAACAATTAAGATACAATTCTACCAGGATATAATTAACCTCTATTATTGAAATGTGAATAAAATAAAATACAAATATAATCATCTCAATCTATATGTTGTTTTTATATATCAAATTAATATATTTGTTTAATTAATAATTAAAGAAGAGAAACAACTACATAAGAGTTTAGTCTCTTCCTCTTTTGATAGTTATTAGTATTCTAGCATGACTAAGATTGTGCAAAGTTAAAGCTTTGTCCTAATGAAAATGGTTTTGTGTATGTGGCAACACCTCTTATTTCTACAATCTACTACAACAGATTGAAGTTGTGAAACCCTCTGCACTTTCAAAGTAAATGCTACCAAGCACTTGAACAATGTCATGATTACACGTCGATTTGCTAAAACGAGAAATTGATTAAGTTTATGTGAAATTTAAACAAAACATTTTTGTGAAATGTGGCAGTGCTTGAAAGAAGTGTGTGGAGGGGGAATGTGTATGGAGGTGCGTAATGGGGGGATAAAGTTTCTCCCATCGATAATTATCTTTCGGACATCTTTTCAATCTACTATGATATATTTTGGCAGGATTAATAATTGAAATATCTTAGCATTCAAATTTCTATTTCATATATATGTGTTAAATAACGTGAAAATTAACTTTTTACAGTTTGTGCTAGATGAAAGTCTGCAAAAAGTGTTTGGTATGGGGAAGGCATGCGCACATGCCAAATTACATATAATTGTTTCGCCACATATATTTATCTTCTACACATGAGTCAATTTACAAGACTAAGTGTAAAATGTGAATTTAAGATTAATTCTAAAGTTATGAGATTCATTTTAAAATGCTTATTCGTGACTATTGAATTGGAGTTCCCCACACCAATGAGGGCGCTTGGTCACCAATAGGTCATCAGACCAGTGTTGGAGATAATTTAGGGCTAAGTCATTCATTGGGCACCATGAAGAGGACTATGGGTATGTTCTAGGAAACATGCTTAAGCACAACAAGTCATTTTATGGATGGTCATATGAGTCTATAGGTTGTGACCTCAAGGAAGGATGAAGAATAAGCTAGTTGGGTTGTTTTCATAAAAAAAGAAGGGATCCATATTGTATATCATCTATTTGAGTTTAGAAGGTGTCTTGACATAAATCTACCTTCAGCGTAGCAAGAAATTAAAACAATCTGCCAAAGGCTATGTCAAGTGGTATCATAGCATAATAATACTTTTTGGGATCAATAAGTAAAACAAATGATGATAGGAGGTGATCAGAGAGAAATTGTAGCTAGGAAAGAGATTTGAATAAAACTACTCGTGGAGCATAGAGTGAAAAAATAAGCAAAAATTTATGGGATTTATATTGGTGGAGAAACTTTGAAGAGCTGGTGAAATCTAGAACGAGAGGGTTGCAGATAATGAACAACACCATAATAAAGATGAAAGTGAAGTATATTCAAATATTAAAGCTCTTTGTGTTTTAATTGATATTGTCAAATAATAATTTGTAGATAAGATTAGTAGTAAAAGATATTGTGGCATTGACTAGAACTAAGAGAGGTATAATAGAGAACAATGATATTCTTGTATGATAGAAGATCTGAGTTTTGAGGAAACCTAGAAGGTAAACCTCGATTGATTGTTGTATTTCAACATAGTAAGGAAGTTGAAAATTGTAGGTAGTAGAAGGAGGAAGAGGAACTATGGAAAGGAATCTTGCAATAGATAAGTTTCATTAGAGGTGTTCCAATTAAGATTGCAAAGGAGAAGAGGAGAAAGAATTTCCTGATAGAGAACTCAGGAGAAAAAGAAAAGTTTTCAAGAAAGTGGTAATTTGTCAATAAAAAAGTGTAGAAGGAATAAGGAGCATTGAGGAGGTTTTAAAAAAGAGAATCATAGGAATGCCAAAAGGTCAAGCTATAGAGAAGTCTTGGTGAGGTAATGGGGTGGCAAGCTAAAGGAAAATACTTGTTACTAGGGCTTCAGTGCAACTCGTGGCGAGCCATAAGAAGCTCACAGAGGATGAAGGAAGATGACCATTGACAGTCATTACAAAGGTTGAAGTGTGAGAGACAATAGAGGAAAAGAAGATGCCAAAGTGAATGGCATAAGGGGAAGGATGAGTCAATAAGAATTTGACTAAGAAATGGCTAAGTTAAATGAAAAACTCAACATAATAATGCAATTGCTAGAAGAAATGGAGGGAGACCAAGAGCATCGTTGGGTATGAAGCAGGAGAAAAATGAAATGGTGTATTTTGCAAGAGATTCTAAAGGATAGTTTGAGTATCTCACTAGGGAAGAAAGAACTTATGAAAACTTAGGAAGACAGAGAGGATGTTTGCTTTGGCGAATTAGAACAAGGATCACTCCTTGTGATGATAATGATGAATATGAGGAGAGGGGATTGATGGAAACTATCATGGACTATGGAAATAGTATAATGCAATAGAAGAAGCCATTGATAGAGATCCATACAATTCTAAAACTAAAAAAGTTTGTGTGAAAGTTGGTATTGCATACATTGAAGATGGCTAGCCATTATAGTTGTCTTCTAGGAGGAGATAAGGGGAAATGGTATCTAATATAGATAGACAAGGATACTTAAAAAAATAAAATATATAGCATTATACTTGTGGCAGTAAAAAGGAATGTCATTCCTAATGGACTGATGAGGAAGAAATTTGTAGATGCTAAGGTAATGATTTACCTTTAGAAAATGAAATTTCGCTAATTAACTATAAAGATGCATTGATAAGTGAGGAGAAAAATGTTGTCCTCAAGGAAAAAAATCGATATCGAAAAAGAAATAAATATTGGTCCATTAAAAGAGAAGAAAAAATGCTTTGAAAGCAATCAAATGGTGCCCTACAAACAATTGACAAAGGCTTGTGAGTATAGCCATGTGGAGAGTGAAGAACGACTATTGAATGTTGTTTAAGGAAGTGAACATGAGGAGAAAAAAAAAATTTATCATACAAATACCATGGTGTAATAATATGCAAGGTATTTAGAGTTTCTATATGACTAGTTCAACAATCTCATGATCGAGGAATACGACATAACAAATTTAGCTAAGAAATAGGAAGGGGTTAAGGTGCTCAAAGAATATAAATATTATGATAAATTACATGATGAAAAATTTGTTGGGAGTGTATTTAATTGTGCATAAAAGGGACAACAAGTTTTGTTAGAGGAAGCTAAGAAGAAAGGAGAAATATGGAGGAAGTCATGTAGTTCTCTATTTGGTGAGGAAATATATAGGAAAATTGTGAGTATCGAGGATACATTAGAGAAGAAAGGGAAAAAAATCAGCTACCTAAAGAGAAGAAGGATACAATGTTGCATGATATAGAAAAGTCATCTAAAAGGAGCTAAACAGAAGTGGATAAAGAGAAGAGAAGCTAGGAGATTAAAAAAAAAAAAACACCAATATGAAGGAATCTTAAGCTAGCTAAAGGATACTATAATAAGAATCTTCAAATGGAGTATATAGTCCTACTCGGAGACAAGCATGGGGTTTGCAAGAATAAAGTGGAAGTTTAGGAAAATGGTAAGGAAGGAGCACCCAATCAAGCGTTCATTGTTTTAGCGATGTTTTTGCAAAAACAATTGGTGGAAAATATTATTTTCCAAAGTCCCCTAAGTTGTGAAGTTAAAATCATAATTGATGTAAGTTTTGAAAAACAAATGGAAGAGTAGAAATCAGCAACATATTGGTTGAATTATGTCTTGGTTGAAAATCAAGCTTTTCATAGTAATGGAAGAAAGAAAATGATAATAGCCAATGACCAAGTCATGATATTTTTGAAAACTTATGGGTATGGAAACCACCAAAGAGAGAAGGAAGCAAGGAATAAAATGTGGTCGACTATGGAATATTGCATCAACAAAGGAAGAAAGTAGCAACAAAGCAAGGTCTGGGACGCTCGAACATTGGAGAAAGAAGAAAAACATTTGGAGCAAGCCTGCGACCAAAAACAACAAAATTCACTATGAAAACCGCTCAATACTTAAATACAAGAGAGTGAAGGGAACTCTAATTGAATGGTTCATGAGGCACAATACTTGATAAGGTTTTGGAAATGGAGTAGTAAGGTAAGTGGGCTTGATTGTGGGGAAAACTCCACAATTAATCACGCTTGAGCCAAAGGCGATCTAGGATGGGTTACTGGGAGCAAGCACTGAAAGTGATGATTGATGTTATGTGATCATTTCACTAGTTTCAATACCTCTCATGGAAATGCTCATAGATGAATGACTTACTTAACGCAGTTGAATCCCCAAAAAATGACATCTAATATAATGCACTGCAAAAACCCCTCAATACTGAAAAACAACAAAATGTCTAGGATCCTGAAGGACTACAAATTTGAAGCAATATGATAGAGAGGTCATAAAACTTTCTACTTGGGGAGTTTGATTCAGAAGAATCAAACTCTAGGAAACCATTTTTTCCTGGACTGAAACATGCTCATGAAATTTCAAAAGTTAAAGGAATTTCCTTCAAATGTAATTTATACAAATTAGAAATAATGATTTTCTCATGTACATACAAGGTTCATAGTTCAAAACATAATTTAGGTTCTTAAGATATTTTGATGAGCTAGAATTTTGGCCATGTGGAAAATAATAAGAGGCACAAAGAATAGGATGAGGAATTAGGTAGTTTTATATGAGTTGTGAGAGATGTCTAAATAGTCTTTTTACTATTAGGAGATATTACAAAAAATCAAAATATATAAGGAAGTAATCAGCCCCAATATTGAAAAAAAGAATTGTCTTTCTGACTTGAATAGTGCTAAGAAAAAATGAATATAAGAATATAAGAATTAATTTTTATGAGCTTCAAAGTGAAATTGGACATTGGTTAATTTATAGAACACCTTGGCATGAAAGAGTTTGTTACATTTATGATACTACGTGGGTTTAAAATCAAAATCACTTTCTCTTGGATTTCCTCGCTCTTACTCACTTCCGTTCACACTACCAACCTTATTGACTTGTTAAGTAGGAAAAAAAGTGATGATCTAGGAACACGTTTCTCCCTTCTTTTTTATCATAGAAATAAAATATGAAATAATCTCAATTTATCTCTTACTTTCTTAAGGTCCGATAGACCATATTGGTCTTATTAGACGTTAATCATCATCATCATCATCATATATATATGCATGTGTGTACGTATAGTTTGGGAAAAAAGGAAGACACACAAATAGAGTTCGAGGAGCAAAGCTCATGTAGCCTAAAGAGTGAGGATAGAGATCCCATGAAAAATACTTGTAAATACTTCTTGTTTGAAGTAATGAAATGTGTTTATTTTATGAATATGTGGTTTTATGTGTGCGTGTGCACTATTATTCCATATCAATTCGAAGTGACCCTTAGTGTGACAGAGGTGTACAAGTCTGGTGTTGATATAATGAAAAACCTGTCAGACTGTATAAGTGTTGATCCCTTGGAGTCTTGTTAGGAGAATCAAATCAAGCTATGCGTAATACAATGAATCAATATTTTAGAATGGAGGACAAGGGTAGAAGCCTTGTTTCCCTACAATGGCTAGTGTTAATAACTTGGAATCGACTTTAACATCTCCAAATTGGGAGGTGTTGTTCAAGCTCAAGATTGAGTCATGACTCCACCTAGTGTATTTAAGGTTGGTGTTGAACACAATTGAATGCTCTTTGACCTATGTAATACCTCTTTAACGTTAATCTAGGGGATCTTTCAAGAGTTGTGAGAGCCCCTCAAAGTCCATAGGGTGGTTATAGTGATAACGTTGAGGGAGCTCGTTGGGACTGATATTCCACACATCTAGTGAACATTAAATATAGTAAAAAAGGACCCTCCCCCTCCCCCCCCCCCCCCGACTGATTTGACTTGGTTCTTCCACTCCCCACTTCCATTAAATCAAAAGAGTCATTGATCTCCACCAAACACAATCCTTACCCATTGGATTCGTTAGAGGGCGGTTACCTTGAGCGATAATTTTGAATGCGGTGCCCCGCCAGCCCACCCCCCCTCCTCCCCCCCCCCCCCCCGCCCCCCCCCCAACATTTCTTCTCACCTCTTAGGGGGACCCACCCCATAATTCACCAACACCAACGATTTTAAGAGTTGATCATAACTATTGAATTGGAGTTCCCCATACCGATGAAGGTGCTTAGTTACCAGTCAATCATCCCACCAAGGTTGGATATATTTGAGGGCTACGCTATCATTCACCCACCATGAAAAGTGTTTTGGAAACATTCTTTAGAAACTTGATCAAGAACGACAAGTAGTTTTAGTTACTAAGCCATCTGACCATTTTTTATAACATAAATGAAGGACAAAGAACAAGAAAATTGGGATGGTTGCATATGACATCTAGGGATCCACATTATATGTGAGTTTAGCAAGGCTAGAAGGTGTCATGACAGAAATCCAAGCCAACCTCAAGAAGAACTCAGACTGAACCATGGTATGCTAGATCAAAATAAATATTTTTTCATCAATTACTTATTAACGTTAGTGAATTTTCAGTTGTTTTCAAATTTTGTTTTGAAAGAAATTGAATGTTTGAGAATGTTTTTTAATCATCCTTTTTTTAAGAGAAATATTGAAACTAATTCTCATGCAACTTTGTACATAAATAATGACAAAAAAAAAAGTAGAATTGTAAATTTTTGTATATTATCACTCTCTTTTCCACGAAATAATGGTAAGACTTATATTTTCTTTTCTCTTACCATAACTTACTGTTTAACAACATTGATTGTAATATATTGTATTTCTAAATTTTAAAGCTACCCACAACCTAGAAGGGATATCCATGGTTTAGATAAATAAGTAAATAATTTTGTTTAGATATATAGGTAAAAAATAAATTATTATTGTATTAATTCTAATGGAATTGAAAACAAAAACTTCATATATGAACACGGTTTGTTTTTATAAACATCGAAATACCTAAAATAAAATACTTAATAAAATAAATAAAAATGTAATTTTGTAAAGCGTGTATATATATATATATAATATTTTTAATTTAATAATATTACGAACTAATTTTTTTTAGGAATTAAATATTTATTAATATATAAAATAATTATTATTAAACCTTTACATATTTCCAAATAGTAATCGTGATATTATTTAACCAATGCTCACTACCATTTTTACTTTAATATACAAAGTAGTTAATAGTATACTTTAACATGCTTCAATGGGTTAATATCACACGTTAGAATATCATACTTTGTATATAAAGAATATGTAGAGCATATGTATTGATTTTACGTGTAACTATGCTCACTACCATATTAGAAATATGCCTCCAAAAAGATCTATCACAAATATTGTATCATTAAGTCATATTTTTAAAGTTAAAATTTAATTAATTTTTAGTTTGTAATATTATTTTAGTGGAAATAGATGTTTTAATAAAATTAAAATGGGATGTTTATGGGTTTTACTTAGATGGTTAACGGTTGTTTTGTTTAACTATATCTGATATAAAGTCACTGGTTTTCTTATCAAAATGAATATTACATATGATGCAAGGATAACCTGTCAAAATTAAAAAAAAAGATTAGAATAATAATTTTGATTATAAATTTAATTATATTAATATTTATTATAGATATTATGATTTAAAAATTTAACAACCACTTGAAATAATTATTTAAAAAATTATTTAATTTAAATTTGTCATGTGTTTTCTATATTTATGAATGAGATTTATAGTAAATTTATCAACTTAAATTAGTAAGCTTAATTTAGAGTGATGGAAGTGTCTAACAATATTGTTGACAATTGGTTAAATTAACTCTTTTGATATTTATGTACATAATATTTATGTGTTTTGGATATGATGTGAGAGAAAACAGTGAGTTGGGTTTTTGGCTTAGTTTATCTAAAATCTCACAAGAATTTATTGAAATCACAAGTTTGATGCGTAATCTTGAACAATAGAACTTCCCTCGGTTTTTTCATGGTGTTGAATCCATATATACAGTGAAAAAACCAGTTAAAATAACAAAAATCAAGCTTTCACCTCAAATTTCCAGCACCAAAAAATCTAAAAAATCTCACTAAAAACAACTCCGAAAATAAATACTTTAAATTATAAAAATACACTTTTAAAATATATAAAAAAATAAATACATAAATTAATCTCTATATACATAACATTTATCGATTTGGGATTACACGTGGAGGAAGAAAAATGGTTTTAATCAATTTAAAAAAAGGAGAACTTGCCAACAACCTAAAAATATGAAAATAGATATATCCATACGAGGGTAATATAGGTGTAAAATATACCTTTATAGTATTTATGGTCAAGATTCTTTGTACGCAACTATACATTTTTTTTCCTCACATTGAATTAAAATGGTTATCTAAGGTAGGCTATCTATTTTTGAATAAACTATTATCCTAGCAAAGTAACATATTTTCTTCAAATATAACAAGATGTGCTGAGGGGCAGCTAGTCCCTGCCCTAAGCCGGCTAGCTGCATGGGCTATATGAGGCGTGCTGTTACTTGCTCTTGCTGGCGTAGAGGCATATTGATTCTGATGGTGATCGAGTGCTTGCTGAATAGTTCGAATTCGAGTGCTCGCTGAGATGCATATTTATCCCAAATTAACAGTAACAGTCAATGAAACAGCAGTTGATGGGGTTGAGTAAGAGTCAAGGTAGCATCTGATACTATTAGCAATGAGGCTGACTATCCTGACCAGCCTACTCAAAGTATTGACGAGATTATGAGAATTATTGCAGAAGCTAGGATCCCTGCACGACGGTCATACTTTGGAGACAGCTTCGAATTGGATGACATGGATCTGCAAAATGATGGAGACCTTGACGTCGATAGCAGTGGGGAGTTCGTATGTGCTTTGTAATATTATTGTCTTTTATGAGTTTTTTATGCTTTTGCATCACGATACGAGTGTAATGCTGACGTCGCGCTCTGTATATTGCTTCCATTAGATTTGTATATTAGCCCACCTGCAAAAACAGCACAGCACAGACTTCAACTATACAGCTTCACTTCCGGGAGTCCATCCAACAAAGAAAATATACAAATATGGGTTAATGGCAATTAATTACCTGCCGTGTACCGAACAGATGCATAAGATGTTTCAGGCAAAAGAGAGCAAATAAAACTGTCAGCATGATCTCATTCAAATAATGAAGTGTCTGAGCCTAAATATAAACATGATCTCATTCAAATAATGAAGTGTCTGAGCCTAAATATAAACATGATCCCATGATTCAAATCATGAAGTGTAAAATGCAGAAAAATAAAAATCATTAATACAGACTAAAATATTTATGATAAAATAATTATTGTAAAACCTAGGTTATATACAATGTGGTTCGAGTCCCTTGTATTAAAATACGTACTGAAAAAGTAGTTCAAATCGTTGGAATTAACCTCGAAATGTCAAAATGGTTTGAATGTATATATATTATTTTAAAAGAAAATATATAAATAAATATGTAATAAAATAAATATTAAACAGTTTTATCTAAATAGAGTTATTGTAAACGCAACGAAATTACTCGTTGCCTTTCATGGTCACCGAGGCCTTGCTCTGTAAATAACCGTTGTCATGCTCTTCGCACCTTATCGCAGTTACCGTTTCGTTTATTCTCTTTTGAATTAAATTTACCGCACACTGAAACCTGTTGAATTTTGACGTGTACTCCATGTAACAGATTTTCAGGTATACGCTCATCTGATGATGTATGGCTCATAAAAGAAAGCGATGTAATGCTTTGGTATTTTTTGGCTGAATATTGTAGGTAAGCCAGCAAATAATTTCTTCTTTGTGGCTATACCCTTGCGAACCTGTCGCCATGGAACTCGCTCCCAGGAATGGAGTTAGTGTAACGACAGATGTCATGAGAATAGAATAGAATTAGACCTATTGTACAGGTGTTACGAGCAAGTAAAAATCGTAAACGAAATTACCAGGGTAACTGATTCAAGAAAGGCCTATCGGCCTAAATATAACTATCTAGTTTTCGATTTAAATATATAAACGAAGGTGACCACAGAAATACTTTAAATAGTCCAAAGATGTTGAAAACTGTGAAACAACCCTTGTATTTCTGGTGAAACAAAACAGCTGTCTAAAGAAAAGTACGCGCTGTGTACGCGCTGTCCATATTGATTTTCTATTGTTCTATTTATTGTATTTATTGTAGGGAGGCAAGCACAATCTAGTTAAAATCACTAATCTCAAAATCTTCTATATTGAAGATCAAAATTTCTCACAATAAAATGATCTCCTGCCACCCGTTTCTACCAGAAGACAAAAATGAGGAGCCACATATATTTCTCAGACTAAAATGACCTACTGCCAGTCGTTTCTATCTGCACATTTTGTCTTCTTTATTTTCTTCCATTATTTGATTTAGCAGTGTTGATATTGGGAATCTGGTCCTGGCATTCTCAGACATATAGTCCTGGAAAACCAATATACAATTATTACAAATACTCTTAGGCTAAACCCAATCTATAAAAAAAATAAATTACAATTTGATATTTGAAGCAATGTGAACCATAATTACCAAATTCAACCGTGAAAACGATTCTAAATTTCTATTGTTCGTACAGGGCAGGTTTCAATGGAATTTTGCAGGGTAAATTACTTTCCAAGTTTTTAATGAATTCGTAATAACATATAAAGTAACCAAAAGCTATAGCGGATAAGCTAGGGCTTAAGATGTATAGCTTAACCTATAGAATAGGTTAACTAGAAACTGAACATGGGTAAATCAGATTACTAATGTGTTAATTTTTAATTTTTAATTTATAAATTAATAATTTGTAAATGAGAATAGTAATGCGTTATTTTTAATTTATAGATTAATAATT
>APFE030772684.1:5468-18513 GCA_000404065.3 Pinus taeda | reverse complement strand
CCATTGTGGTCAGTCGAAGTGTCTATCATTGAAAATCAACCCTCTAAATCCATACCAGACGAAAGTCAAAAGGTTGAGGCGGTAGTTGACCCGGTCTTGCCTTCAGAGTGTTCATCCTCGAATGATACCGTCACTGAAGAGAAAGAGAATGACACCGTTCAAATTATTTTCATAAACACAGACTCCAATGAACTTGGGGGTAGTCTACCCATTCCTTTATCACAGGAAGGAATTTCATCAGAGTGATATCCGGCCGTCTATTCGGTCCCACCTCTAAGCAACCTAGTCGTTTCCTTCGACTGGAATCCACTAGGCAGACCCCATATACCAGCTAGTGTACCATTCTGAATCATTATACAAGCTTACAAAATGGCCATGGCTAGTACCATCATCTATGAAGGGGCTTCTATGAGTATCTTTTTCTCAACTGCTTGGAAAGCGCTTGGTTCGCCATCGCTTTTGCCTGAAATGGGAAATCTGACAGGCTTTGACAAAGGAACCAGTCGACCATTAGGGATCCTTCCAAATGTGCCCATTACTTTGAGAAGGAAAATCATTCACATGAACGTGATGGTAGTTCAAGGACCCTTGTATTATAATCTACTCCATGGATGCAACTATATTTATTGCATGGGAGCCGTCGTCTCCTCACTCTTTAGAGTAATGTGTTTTCCGCACGAAGGCAGAATGGTCAAGCTCGTAGACCAAATGTCATTCCCCGGTTCACACATCGTAAATAGTCAAATGCCATCCCTGAATGGTCTTTTCACGCAAGAAATGTCTCATCGATCTCCAGTCCGTCTACCTGATGAGCGCGAGTGATTCAGGAAGATGTGACAGAAACCCAGGGGGCATGCACCCTGGTTTGTTTCGACAGGAAAACCTTGGGTATAGGGTTGATTTCCGCAAAGGATATATGACTAGTCTGGCGAACCCGTCCTCACATGAAAATGGGAACAGACTGGAATAAGATACCTTCGTTAAGGTTATGCTGGGCGATGACGCTCCCCTTTGTCCGTTTCGATAGACATCGCCAAGAAAGAATTTTATTTGCTATGCTTATAGAACTTTCTTGGTAACCTGGAAATTTTTCGCTATACTTGGGGGCATGCAAACCTTTCCGCATGCAAGTGAAGAGCGGCTATTTCTTTTTTTAATTTGTAGGACCTCTAACCCTTTAAACCTGTAAGGCTAGTCATTTCCTAACTTTCATAAAGAAAGGATCCGTGGCAAAGCTTTAGAGATGTAAGCCACTTCAAAATAGCATCTCGAATGAGACATTTCTATCATACGACTCGCGAGCAATGTTGTCGCAGAGTTCAAGCTCGTTAAAAAATAAACTCTCCACGAGCAGTTTTGGCGCATAGTTCAAGCTCGTTAAAAGATAAACATAAGTCATGAGCAAGTGTTTCTCCCCACATTTAAGCTCATAAAAAAATGAACAAGTAAATGACCATTGTGAATGCCTTATCGCCAGCTTTTGAGCCTTGGTCGTGTTCTCGCCATCACCTCCACTCTATTTTTAGCCTATCATTCACCCCCATATGATTGTTTACCCCTTCGAGGAACATCTGCGAACAGTGATTCTGCTAGCCATCCTTGTAACATTGCCGTGATTGGAAAATTCCAAATCCTACCTGGAATCAGCTGCTACCCGAAACTATCACTCGTTCCTCGAAAACGAGTCTTCTTTAAGCTCTTTTCACCTGACTCGTAAAATATGAAAAGATTGTCGAGCGATTAGCCTCTCCGGCTCGTTAAAAGGCATCGGAAGTGCTATCCCTCCTCTAGATTTTAATCTTTTTGGACCTAAGGGATTATTGCACAAAAAGATCGAGCGCTTGTCTTGTTCGGCTCGTTAAAACTATCGAAAATTCATCCCTTTTGTATTATTTTACGCTTTTTCGGACTTAAGGGATTATACAACGAAAAAGAACCTTCGGAGTCTTCTTTTCGTTTCTTTCAAACTCTCTAAAATTGAAAGAGACCGAGTTGTCTTTATCGTTAAACTCGTTAAAACTAATAGCGATAAACTCATCCAACAGGACGAGAACGAGTTTCACTGTCGCTAGACTCGCTAAAATATAGCGACAGGTTCGCTCGAAGGGCGGATTATAGAACAAGCATATGTTATCCTCCTCAAGCTTGACAAAAATAAAGAGGTACTGGTCAGCAATGACTGGGGAAAATTGGGAAGAAAACAAGAAGAAATTTTATTGGTAGCAAGTCGCTCTTGAACATGACACTTTCCTTCCGCATCCATGCCGGGTTGGGTTGTCCCATTCACTGGTCTTCACCATTGGTCCATCACACCATCCATCTATGGGGTTAACGCTACCAATCCATCGTCAGTGTCGCCGATATGTTCAAGAGAAGTCATTCAGACAATTCACCTGAGTCTCACCCACTGCAATACATTCATGCTTCATTCCTTCATGACCGCCACCCTGAACCCCCCTGTATCGTCAGATTATTTTCACCTCCAAAATCATTTGATTCATTCCGTGTCGTTGATGTGGATTCATTAAGGCCCTCCTGCGACGGGTCACTTCTTGTCGACATCAACTCATTATCCAAGAAGTTGACTTAGGAACAACCCTTTCAGTACTTTGAAGCTTGCATGCCTCAATGGCAAGTTTCTCACTTTCGGCGACAGGTTTGCATCAATGGCCTTCAACCGAGAGATTTTACGTGTTGTTGGATGCCAAGTCCCTTTTCACATGACGTGAATTGTACTGTAGTACCTTGAGGGTCATTGTCATTATTGGTGATTCCTCTCGTGCCTGTTAACAACTTACATCATTGGCTGGTAATCAGGTGATGTCTTTCCATGTTCGACTCCAGAACATTTTTCGCATGGATCGAATTGTACTCCGAGTGAAGATTGAACGAGTTTTGAAGACCCTGGATATAGTTTCATCCATCCGAGCTGCGATATATTCAGGAATACAAAAAAATCCAGTGTACATAATTGCTGAATAGATGTTCATCCAAATCAAAGGATGATGTGTCCATATATCCAGTTTGTCACACAAACGATCGTCTGTCATATGTACATGAAAAATGAATTTATAAAGCTAAGCATGGGAATTCCTGCCTCATCTAGATCATGAAAATTTTTTGTCAAAATAATGTATTGTATTGTATCTTATTACAGGTCACATCCCAGCTCGGAAAAACTTTGGATCCTCATAGTAAAGCATTTCACCTGACATCAAAAAAGATTAACGACCTCATGCTTTAGGGGGCAACTGTTATAGAAATTTTTGGGCACTTCAACCCCAATAAAAAATGTCCATAAACTGAGGGCTCGTAAGTCCCTAAAAGTATTTCTTCACCGCCTAAAGGAATAAGGTCAATTGATTACATCATCTCCCAGAAGTTCTCCACCGAAAACTGCTCATAAATGGTCAAAATTCGACCATTCTGAAAGCTCAATGTAGAGGGTGCGATGCATATCACCTTCCCAATGTACGGGGTGCGATGCATACTGATTTGCTCCTCTATAGGGTGCGATGGTTGGGAATGGACAAATGTCAGGGACAAAAATGTGAGGTGGAAGATCATGGAATCTTCTAGAAGCTTCCCCAATGACACTTGCCACTCCATTTTCAACCAGGGATGAGTAAGAGATCATCATTCTCCAAGTGGAAGCAAGATTACAACATCCTAATCGGAAGGCCCTGGATATATGCCATGGCAGCTATTGTGTCAACCTACTTTAGGAAAATTGCATTTCCTTCCCAAGGAGGAATCACAATCATCGACCAACCAACTTTTCTCCCCAACAGTTCGCAAGTTATGGGAAGAATTCCAATGATCCATGGAAGCCCTAGCATGCTTCATAATATCGGAGTAGGCCTACTAAAAGACCCTACGTTAATGGGAACCTTTACCCTACCACCTCCTACCAATTTGGAGGAAGTGGCTAATGTAGGATCCTGCAATATGATATATTCCATTCAAAAGATGTCAGAAAACGATGTTAAAATGGATCATTCGCAGGTTTTGCCTCTAATCCCGCTGGAAATATTATAGCAATCAATTTTCTCAGCATGGGAGGTGAACCAGCATCAACGCTCGTCAAGCATTTGGATAGATAGGTCTAAGGAATATGGCACCCCTTCAGTCCTTGGTCGCAAGTACACCTTACAGACGAAGGAATCATTCAATCGATGATGATTGATGGGGCACCATGGGAAGATCACCACCATCATTCCCATCTTCCGACTTGGAAAGAATATAATTCCAATGAACTACACCATCCTTTAGTATTTGAATTTCTGAGGAATACTGTAAACACGGTGGATTCCGAGAGAAACCTATCCAATATCGAAGAGACTATTGCCATAAACATCTCGACCAAAACAGATGTTGTAGAGAACATTCATGTTGGCAAATCTTGTTCTTCTTCCGAACTAGAAATATATAGCATTCTCTTTCGTGAGTTAAGGGATGTCTTTGCTTGGTCATATGATGAAATGCCAGGTATCGACTCGAGCATAGTTGAACATGAGATTAAGATGTATCCAGATGTCAAAGCGGTACAACAACGGCTAAGGCAGGTGCACCCCAAGAAAGCCGTTACTATCAAGATGGAAGTTGAGAAACTCCTCCATGTTGGTTTCATTTACCCCGTTCCTCTAGCCGATTGGGTATCGAATATTATTCCTGTGATGAAAAAACAAGGAACGATTAGAGTGTGTGTTGATTATAGGGATGTAAATCAAGCTTGTCTGAAAGACTACTACCCTACACCCTTTATCGACCAGATAATTGATGAATGCGTCGGATGCGAAATCTTTTCATTCATGGATGGATTTTCCAGGTATAATCAAATAAATATCCGCCCATAAGACCAGTCAAAGAATGCATTCATTTGTCCGTGGGGCACATTCGCGTATCGCAAGCTACCCTTTGGTTCGAAGAACGCAGGGGTGACTTTTCAGCGAACAATGTTGTTGCAGAGTTCAAGCTTGTTAACAAATAAACTCTCCACGAGCTGTTTTAGCACATAGTTCAAGCTCATTAAAAAATAAACATAAGTCATGAGCAAGTGTTTCCCCCAGTGTTTAAGCTCATTAAAAAATGAACTGGTAAATAACCATTGTGAATGCCTTATTGCCAGCTTTTGAGCCTTGGTCGTGTTCTCGCCATCACCTCCACTTTGTTTTTAACTGATCACTCACCCCCATATGATTGTTTACCCCTTCGAGGAACATTGCGAAGAGTGATTCTACTAGCCATCCTTGTAACACTGCCGTGATTGGAAAATTCCAAATCTTACCTGGAATCAGCTGCTACCCGAAACCATCACTCGTTCCTCAAAAATGAGTCCTCTTTAAGCTCTTTTCACCTGACTCGTAAAATATGAAAAGATTGCCGAGCGATTGGCCTCTCTGGCTCATTGAAAGGCATCGGAGGTGCTATCCCTCCTCTAGATTAATGTTTTTGGACTTGAGGGATTATTACACAAAAAGATCCAGCGCTTGTCTTGTTCGGCTCGTTAAAAATATTGAAAATTCATCCCTTTCGTATTATTTTACGCTTTTTCGGATTTAAGGGATTTTACAATGAAAAAGAATCTTCGGAGTCTTCTTTCCATTTCTTTCAGACTCTCTAAAATTGAAAGAGACCAATTTATCATTGTTGTTAAACTCGTTAAAACCGAATAGCGACAAACTCGTCCAACAGGATGAGAATGATTTTCACTGTCTCTAGACTCACTAAAATATAGCAACAGGTTCACCCGAAGGGCGGATTATAGAACAAGCATATGTTATCCTCCTCAAGCTTGAAAAAAATAAAGAGGTCCTGGTCAGCAATGACTGGGGATTGGGAAGAAAACAAGAATAAACTTTATTGGTAGCAAGTCGCTCTTGAACATGACACTTTCCTTCCGCATCCATGCCGGGTTGGGTTGTTTCGTTCACTCATCATCACCATTGGTCCATCACACCATCCATCTTTGGAGTTAACGCTACTAATCCATCGTTAGTGTTGCCGATATGTTCAAGAGAAGTCATTCAGACAAGTCACCTGTGTCTCACCCACTGCAATACATTTATGCTTCATTCCTTCATGACTGCCACCCTGAACCCTGTATCGTCAGTTTGTTTTCACCTCCAAAATCATTTGATTCATTCCATGTCGTTGATGTGGGATTCATTAAGGCCCTCCTGCAATGGGTCGCTTCTTGTCGACATCAACTCATTATCCAAGAAGTTGACTTAGGAACAACCCTTTCAGTACTTTGAAGCTTGCATGCCTCAATGGCAAGTTTCTCACTTTCGGCGACAGGTTTGCATCAATGGCCTTCAACCGAGAGATTTTACGTGTTGTTGGATGCCAAGTCCCTTTTCACATGACGTGAATTGTACTGTAGTACCTTGAGGGTCATTGTCATTATTGGTGATTCCTCTCGTGCCTGTTAACAACTTACATCATTGGCTGGTAATCAGGTGATGTCTTTCCATGTTCGACTCCAGAACATTTTTCGCATGGATTGAATTGTACTCCGAGTGAAGATTGAACGAGTTTTGAAGACCCTGGATATAGTTTCATCCATCCGAGCTGCGATATATTCAGGAATACAAAAAAATCCAGTGTACATAATTGCTGAATAGATGTTCATCCAAATCAAAGGATGATGTGTCCATATATCCAGTTTGTGACATAGACGATTGTCTGTCATATGTACATGAAAAATAAATTTATAAAGCTAAGCATGGGAATTCCTGCCTCATCTAGATCATGAAAATTTTTTGTCAAAATAATGTATTGTATTGTATCTTATTACAGGTCGCATCCTAGCTCGGAAAAACTTCGGATCCTCATAGTAAAGCATTTCACCTGACATAAAAAAAGATTAACGACCTCATGCTTTAGGGGGCAACTGTTATAGAAATTTTTGGGCACTTCAACCCCAATCAAAAATGTCCATAAACTGAGGGCTCGTAAGTCCCTAAAAGTATTTCTTCACCGCCTAAAGGAATAATGTCAATTGATTACATCATCTCCCAGAAGTTCTCCACTGAAAACTGCTCATAAATGGTCAAAATTCGACCATTCTGAAAGCTCAATGTAGAGGGTGCGATGCATATCACCTTCCCAATGTACGGGGTGCGATGCATACTGATTTGCTCCTCTATAGGGTGCGATGGTTGGGAATGGACAAATGTCAGGGACAAAAATGCGAGGTGGAAGATCATGGAATCTTCTAGAAGCTTCCCCAATGACACTTGCCACTCCATTTTCAACCAGGGATGAGTAAGAGATCATCATTCTCCAAGTGGAAGCAAGAACTATCAGAGAGAGGACACTAATCAAGATCCCAAAAGATGACTCACCTCTCTTTAATCATCTATATATGGATCCCTCATCACAGAGATCCAGAGGCTGGAATTTTGTAATCTATAGAGAAGTGTTGTTGGTATTCTGGTGTACATTCACAGTGTTGGGTGATTTTGCTTTGCTTGAGGTGAAATAAGGGCTTCTTAGCTGGAGGATGATGCTGGGTCAGAGCTACTCATGGTTGTAATCCTCTCGCTACTTTTATCTGAATAAAGATATTCTTGTTTTCTTCCATATCCTGGTGTACTTGTTTATATATGTGTGTATATGGTTAATGTACATCTCATCCTGCATTATTTATGAATTTAGATCCTTGTTTCTTGCACAGTAGTATGTTGTTGTGATCCTACAGGTCCTTTTGAAGCTGAGCAGACAAAGACCGAGTAGCAAAACTCTATCAAGAAGGAGAGGGAATCGAGCGCAAGACTCAGGTTGGCCCTCTTGGTTCGCCTCTCATCTATTTTCATAAAAGGAATCAATTGTAGACTTTGATTGTTTGTTTCTAAGATATCCACCCATCTTAGTGGGAATAGCAGCATCCGTGTGGACACTATTCCCGTATAACAAAATGGCAACTCCACTGGGGAGCGACTAGATTACTTGTTAGCCTATCTATCCTTGTTTCTTTTATAAACATACAGACGGAGCCTGAAGTCAAGCCAGCTAGCCTTCGAACTGCATTTGTCATACAAATGCAAAGTAGATCAATGATGCTTCAGTCAATCTCCAGGTTTTGTTTATAAATTAAACAATAGATCTGCAAGCAATCTAATTGCCCTGAATAGTGGCTTTAGTAACCTCTAAAATCACCCCTATGTTTTTACATACATTGATTTGTACTTATTCAGCTTAAACCCCTGAACTAAACTGCAAACTGTGAGTGAAGTCTCGTTCAAAGTCTCGCACTGTAACCATCGCACCCTACCTTGAAGGTAGCCTGTATGCATCGCACTTCCCGAATGGAGTAACTGCACTACATACTGAGTTCACTGTGTAATAGGTGTGATGGTCAGGGAGGACTGATTTGACCCTCCGATTGTGGATTTTTCTCATTGTTTTCAGTCTTATTCAAGAGTTTTTTGTTTTTTGTAATCAGTGTGCTTCTGTGAATAACCCCTTCTCTAGCATTATTCTGCCTCCTTAGTGCAAAGAACTATAAACGTTTTTTTATGTATTGTGCGTCGTTTTAGTTCTCTTTTGCAAAAAATAACATAGTCGAACTGTCGTCACTAGATCTGAAAGTGTCGTAGCTGTCATTTTCAGCTTTAGAAAGCAATCCCATTGTTTTAGATAGTTGATTATACATTTATTATTGCATAAGACTTGATTTACTAGTTTTAAAGTGTCGAAAAGCAATTTTCATTTCAAAGTGTCTCTCTTGTTTTCACTTCGTTTTGAAAAAGAATTTTGTTGAGTACAGTCACTTTAAAAGTAATTCAATTTTGCACATAGTTTTCTTAGTGTCATTTACACATTAAGGGAGCTGAAAACCAATACATGCATGTGAATTTGCATCTTGAATGCTTGGCTTGATTTAGGACTATGCATATTAGCGTTGCTTTGTGCTCTGTGAAGAAAAGATGCTTGACTTCCTTCCCCTTAATGGCTAGGATTTTCATTACTGAAAGAAGATAAAACGTCTATTTATCATCTTAGACTACATTTGGGAATTTTACATACATCACGTGGTGAACCTGAAAGGCAAACTGCTAAGCAAGATCGACTTAAAATAAATCTCGCTGAATCTAACAATGCTTTGGAACTTAATGCAACATCTAGAGGTCTAGGCTAGAGACGTATTCTGGCGTCGTAAAGCCTGGTAACTGTTGCTTTCAGTGTTGGTTGGGTGATTCCTCCACTCTGAGACGGCAAGTGCCAGTACGGACTTGTGCTCCCACGTACCATCGCATATATATTGGGAGACCACTATAGGTTGCATCCTTTATCCTTAGGAAGCCATGTTTTCCGCCCTATCTATCGTAATGCACCGAACACAACATTAAAGAAGACTGACTGCCGTACCGTAAAAAGTATTATGCAGTTTTACGATTGGTTTGGTAATCCTCTCTGCCTAGATCTCCAGAGAAGTCCATTTTGCTCCTTTTCAAACTCCTTAAAGGGAAAGGTCCTTTGAGCGCTTCTCACTTCAAGTTCAATAAAAATTGAAGGCGACTAGAGTCATCTTTTGTTTTTTCTCGACTCTTTAAAATTGAAAAAACAAGTTGTGTCCAAGCGTCTAAAAATTTATTTTAAATCAGAAGAACGTCATAAATTCCCCCCGTTGATCTTCAGGTTGAGAAAATGGAGTCTACCATCCAGGGATTTCGCCATGAAGGAAATCTTAGTCCCTTCCTATCTTGGGGAGATGTTGGTCCACCCCATATGGTCACTTTGTCACTTCCAGGATTGACAATTGGTTTGCCAGTCTGGCTCTTCTTTACCTCTGTCGTTCAGAACTCCACTATTCCTTAATAGTCTAACCATCAACTAGATGACACTAGAGTTGCTTCCCAACCTTCTACTTCATCTGATTCTCCTTCTCCTCCTTCCTCTTCGCTTGATAAAGCCGATAAAGCTAAAAGTCAAGTAACTGAGAAGAAGAAGAAGCAGAAAGAGAGAAAGGAAAAGAAGAAAAAGGAACCAAAATCGAAAGGGAACAACCAAGTATCATCTAGCAAAAATCCACACACCGCACAGCCAAAACCTAAATATCCTTGCGTCATTTTCAATGGAGACCACTTTCACCGAGATTGTCCCTGCATCCCTTGGATCTTAAGGGACTGGTCTCCTCATTTGCACCACTCGGTAGCATCAACCTTTGGCGATCATGTTGAATCCTCACTATCAACCAGTGAAAGTGAAGCACATGGATAAAGAAGGAATCCTAGACTTCCTTGTAAGTTGTGTGAAGGTGATCATGCCATCCATCGTTGTCCCTTTCTTGAAGAGGCTAAAAGAGTTTTAGATAATCATCTGGTTTCACCATTACGACTTCCTCCTGGATATCAAAAACTCTTGCTTAACCCTCCACCGGTTGAAAATCCGGCTGGCCCGTCCTTGTGGTCAGCCAAAGCACCTATCGTTGAAAATGAACCCTCGGAATCCATACCATATGAAATTCAAAGGGTCGATACGGCAATTGACCCGGTATTGCCTTCAGAGTGTTCATCTTCGAACGATACCGTCACTGAAGAGAAAGAGAACGACATTGTTCAAATTATTTTCATCAACACCGACTCCGATGATCTTGGGGGCAGTCCTCTTGTTCCTTTACCACAGGAAGGAAGTTCATCAGAGTCCTACCCGGCTATCTATTCCGTCCCACCACCAAGCAACCTAGTTGTTTCCTTCGACTGGAATCTACTAGGCAGACCCCGCTTGCCAGCCAGTGTACCATTCAAAATTATTGTACAAGCTTACAGAATGGTCATGGTTGGTACCATCATTGATGAAGGGGCTTCTGTGAGTATCCTTTCCTCAACTGCTTGGAAAGCGCTTGGTTTGCCATCGCTTTTGCCTGAAATGAGAAATCTAACAGGCTTCGACAAGGGAACCAGTCGACTGTTATGGATCCTTCCAAATGTGCCCATTACTTTGAGAAGGAAAATTGTTCACATGAACATTATGGTAGTTCAAGGACCTTTAGATTAAAATCTACTCCTTGTATGCGACTATATTTATTGCATGGGAGTCGTTGTCTCCTCACTCTTTAGAGTAATGTGTTTTCCGCACGAAGGCAGAATGGTCAAGCTTGTAGACCAAATGTCATTCCCCGGTTCACACATCGCAAATAGTCAAATGCCATCCCTGAATGGTCTTTTCACGTAAAAAATGTCACATCGGTCTCCAGTCCATCCACCTTATGAGCGTGAGTGATTCAGGAAGATGTGACTGAAACCCAGGGGGCATGCACCCTGGTCTGCTTCGGCAGGGAAACCTTGGGTATAGGGTTGATTTCCACGAGGGATATATGACTAGTCTGGCGAACCCGTCCTTACAGGAAAATGGGAAGAGACTAGAATAAGATACCTTCGCTAAGGTTATGCCGGGTGATGACGCTCCACTTTGTCTGTTTTGATAGACATCGCCGAGAAAGAATTTTATCTGCTACGCTTATAGAACTTTCTTGGTAACCTGGAAATTTTATGCTATACTTGGGGGCATGCAAAGCTTTCTGCATGCAAGTGAAGAGCGGCTATTTATTTTTTAAATTTGTAGGACCTCTAACCCTTTAAACCCGGAAGGCTAGTCATTTCCTAACTTGCATAAAGAAAGGATCCATGGCAAAGCTTCAGAGATGTAAGCCACTTCAAAATAGCATCTCGAATGAGACATTTTTATCATACGACTGGCGAGCAATGTTGTCGCAGAGTTCAAGCTCGTTAAAAAATAAACTCTCCACGAGTAGTTTTAGCGCATAGTTCATGCTCATTAAAAAATAAACATAAGTCATGAGCAAGTGTTTCTCCCCGCGTTTAAGCTCATTAAAAAATGAACGGGTAAATAACCATTGTGAATGCCTTATCGCCAGCTTTGAGCCTTGGTCGTGTTCTCGCCATCACCTCCACTCTGTTTTTAGCTGATCATTCACCCCCCATATGATTGTTTACCCCTTTGAGGAACATCTGCGAAGATTGATTCTGCTAGCCATCCTTGTAACACTGTCGTGATTGGAAAATTCCAAATCTTTCCTGGAATCAGCTGCTACCCGAAACTATCACTCGTTCCTCGAAAAGGAGTCTTCTTTAAGCTCTTTTCACCTAACTCGTAAAATATGAAAAGATTTCCAACCGATTGGTCCCTCTGGCTCGTTAAAAGGCATCGGAAGTGCTAGCCCTCCTCTAGATTTTAATATTTTTGGACTTGAGGGATTATTACACAAAAAGATCGAGCGCTTGTCTTGTTCGGCTCATTAAAACTATCGAAAATTCATCCCTTTTGTATTATTTTACACTTTTTCATACTTAAGGGATTATAAAAAAAAAAAGAACCTTCGGAGTCTTCTTTCCATTTATTTCAGACTCTAAAATTGAAAGAGACCGGGTTATCTTTGTCGTTAAACTCGTTAAACTAAAATAGCGACAAACTCATCCAACAGGACGAGAACAAGTTTCACTATCGCTAGGCTCGCTATAGCGTCAGGTTCGCTCGAAGGGCGGATTATAGAACAAGCAAATGTTATCCTCCTCAAGCTTGACAAAAATAAAGAGGTACTGGTCAGCAATGACTGGGGAAAATTGGGAAGAAAACAAGAAGAAACTTTATTGGTAGCAGTCGCTCTTGAACATGACACTTTCCTTCCCGCATCCATGCCGGGTTGGGTTGTTCCGTTCACTGGTCATCACCATTGGTCCGTCACACCATCCATATTTGGGGTTACGCTACCAATCCATCGTCAGTGTCACCGATATGTTCAAGAGAAGTCATTCAGACAATTCACCTGTGTCTCACCCACTGCAATACATTCATGCTTCATTCCTTCATGACCTCCACCTTGAACCCTGTATCGTCAGATTGTTTTCACCTCCAAAATCATTTGCCTCGTTCCATGTCGTTGATGTGGGATTCATTAAGGTCCTCCTGCGACGGGTCACTTCTTGTCGACATCAGCTCATTATCCAAGAAGTTGACTTAGGAACAACCCTTTCAGTACTTTGAAGCTTGCATGCTTCAATGGCAAGTTTCTCACTTT
>APFE030772682.1:5920-24534 GCA_000404065.3 Pinus taeda | reverse complement strand
TGGTGGTGTTGGCAATGCCATTTCCATATTAGAAAATAAAGAATGACATTAATGCAAACCTATTTTATTGATGTTTGACCCTAACTTGAGAAAGAGGGATTTCGATTATGGGGATTCATTCACATTGTGTAACTTATGTCATGGTAGAGATATTATTCATGGGAAATTATATCAATGCTATGGGCCATAGGATGAGTTGGTATTCTTTGGGAAACATTGACGAATGGATATGTTGATGGATACTATAGGATATGATCACCTACCCATCTAGACTACCATATTGCTTTGGTAGTAAGATGATTCTCTTCCCTCATTCCTTTTCAAGTTAACTTCTTTGTTCCTAAAATATCCCAACTTCAGAGCTTTAATCCATTTGGTTTGAATACTTCCCTTTAACAAGGGTGATTTGGTGGGATATGAATATTGGTTGTACAATAAAGTTCATACGAGGTTGAGGGAATTTGATCGGTCATAAGTGAATGTGAGAGTTGAAGGAGGTTTGAAAAGAGCTTGAATGAATATATGAATATATATATAAACATAAAAACTTTATATTACTTTAACTAAACCAAAGTACAAAATAACAATTGGTGTGCTAGATTGGAAACCATACTAGTTGCAGAAATAAATTGTCTTAATGCCACTTCTGCCTAAAAAACCATCAAATTCTTATGTTTTAAGTACCTCTTAAGAGACTCAAAAAACTTATTCAGACTAATATGACTTTGAGGTCTTCCTATTTGACATTCTTGACAACTATAATCAACAAACTTGTCTATTACAAAAAATTACTATCTTGCATATGAAAACTAATATCTAAATACATTATAAACAACCATTGATGCAATAAACAGGAGCAGGACAACCCCATTCCTGAACCTAATTTCTTGGAGCAAGAGCTAATATAGGAACCTCCATTGAATCCCCCCCCGGGAACTGCCATAGGAGCTGCCACATGAGTCGCCGCTGGAGTGTCACCTAAGCCGTTGACCGCCTAAGCTTTATACCTCCATAATTGAGAAACTTCTATGTTTTCATACCCCAAAGATATGTCTATATTATGAATTTACTTCAAGTATACGGTGAACATAGTGTTTAGGTCACTTATACAACCATCCTGTAATTTTTCAATGTTCATTAGCCCCTTTAGGAAAGATTCAATTCCTCCTAGTCGTTGGTTGATGGCCCTTAATTGATTTAAGGTCTCCACCTGACCATTGGTCCTATCCTCCAAATATTTCTCTTGTAACTTTCCGAAAAAGGTCTTAACATGCCATGCAATTTCCATTGTTTTATGGTAGAGGGTCACTCAGGTGTAGGTTTCACCCGTATCAATAATATAATCCACCCCTTTCTTAATTTGACTGTTCGAGGTAGACCTCCACTGCTTGCAAACTTCTTCCTCCCAAATCTCCACAACTTATTTGCATTTCAGTGAAACCGTTGCATAATAAGTGTTGGCAGCTTCCCTCACTGCTATCTCCATACGTGACCATTTGCTACAACTCACCCCTTTTGCATCCGCCCGAGGTCTCTCTCTCAGCCAATACATAGTGTATCGAACCTTCCCCATTCTCCACTCAAAAACCTTTTCCAACTTCATTATTGCTTCTAACAAGACCTTGTAATTCCACCACCTCTCAATTTCCACGCTCATATAGCATGAGAAATCCCTTCGGCTTAAATTTAAAGCTCATTCCTCCAAACTTCTCTATTTGACCAACTTTTTGGTATTTTCCTTTGTCATATTTTCTTCCTCCAATATGTTAGTGATATGAATGTCACTTCGTGCTAGCCGGACCCATATATCCCTACTATTCGCATGACTTAGCAATTTTTACATGATAATAATCACCTTAAGTCGCCCCTCGTACATATCCTCTACTATAATTGTACCCACCCACTTCTCCATCACGTCCCTGTTAGTGAAGAACCATCTTGCATGAAAAAACTTGATGGAGGGGCTCATAACTTCACCACCTTTGGCCACCACCTTGCCCATGCAATGATCCCACATGCCCGTTCAACCACTTCGAGATAAACTACCTCTCACTTCCATGATCATAAATTAATCAATTGTGTGAGAAGTTGGGCCTTTGCCATATCTCAGGCCCACCTCTGTGTTGTCCTCATTACCTATTATCATGGAGTTGTCACGTACTTCCGACAACCGATCTTATTCCTTGAGCTGTCCCTCTTGGAGATCCATCTAAGCCACATCAGTGAGTCTCTATGTGTTGGCTACCCCTTCATTTTCTAACTTGTCCACCAATGCATTTGTTGACCTTCGAACCAAACTAAATTCCATTGTTACCAAGGTCGTCAGATAATATTGTATGCACTAGATTACTTGTGCCAAATTTCAGTTCCTCGTTACCTTTCTTACTTGTGTGCCACATTGTAATCTCCTTGCCACTTTGATGGTTATCTATGAGTCTCCTTCTACAATGGCGTTAACAATTCTCTCATGAGCTAGAATTTCCAACCATTGTTCTAGGGCATGGAATTCAATTGCATTATTGGAGGCATGTCCTATATTTATGAATAAAACTTTGCTAATTTTCCTTGTCATATCCCTTAAAACTCCTCCCTGCTCCTACGTTATCAAGGTTTTCTTTAGAAGCCTCATCAAAGTTCAGCTTAATGAAACCTTGGGGAGGAGGTATCCAGAACGAAGAAACCAACTAGATTTGACGTTCTCTTTTCCAGGACACCTACATACCAAGGTAATTCAATTATAAGAGTTTAAGACTCTTGCCTCCTAAACAGAAGGTGACTCCTCTGATGTTTTGGGCCCTTTACTTATTATCATTTCTTTTAACTATCATCGAATTTCTACCATTAAGCATTACGTAGGGATATTTTTATTTCAGAAGAATCGTCAGTTCCTTTCCTTCCACACTGACCAGAGTATGAAGCCCAGAGCCAGGCACTAGGTTAGCAACACCAATCTTTGTGTAATTCCATTTCCATTTCCTAATAGTTTCTTGTATATTGTCCCTGATTATATCTATTTTCCTGAAGATATAAGCCATCCAATCCCATATTTTGGACATATATATGCAAGTATTTAACAAGTGATTTAGGTTTTCGTCCTCATTTTCACAGAGACAACACCATGAGGCACTCAAATAACCTCTCTTAACCAAATTTTCCCGAGTGAGGACTTTTAAATTGGTGCAACACCAGCCACTTGAAGGTTTTAATTTTTGGCAAATGGGTTGATGACCACAATTTATTCCATGTTGGATCATATGCCTCATCTTGGGTACCGTTAAAATATTTTTTCACTTCTTTGAATTTGAATTCTCCTAGCTCTCAAAAGAGGCTAATGTTCAACTTTCGCCACTTATTGCCCTCGATTACTTGTTCCCAAAAGTTTTGCACTTCTTTATGGCCCTGCCTCTTAGTGGATAATTGGATGGGGAACCACTCCTTGCTTAATGTGGGTTGTTGTTGCCATGCATCGTCCCAAAACAAATCTCACCTTCTATTTCTGATCTCCCAAAAGCAATGTTTTTGTATTATTTCTCTATGTAGAATTGTAATGTATATTCAAACTGCAGATTGTGATATGCTAAAAAAATTGACTTGAATCTACTCTACTCATCAGCGGAAACAAAAATTGATCGATGAAATCACGAAGTAGAAAAAGAAGAATTTCATTTACACATAACACAATAATTTTTTGTGGAAATCCTCAGCTAAAAACACCTGTTATCAATATATTTCATTAACCAAAATATCTGAGAAGAAAATACAATGCTTGTTCAACCCGAACAATATCTACACAAGTACAATCTATCTCACCTACTTCACTAACCATCTCAAGCCAATACTTAGCCAAATATATTTCTTCCAAGCCCCAACTTCCTTATGATGTTCCCTTGGGAATCAACCCATATTTAATTGGGAAATTCCTCACTCATAACTGTGCAATCCATCCATAGTAATTCCTCTAATTGCATGCACCATACATTTAATTTAGATGATTTTACAACTGATAGTACATTGTCCCTTGAAAAAATATACTTATGGCGCGATGGAGGAAAATAGAGCCTATGAGCGATTAAACCTTGTGACATTGGTCGATCTACTCCACTGGTTCCTCTCAACACAGGAGATCTGAAAGGTTTCTTGCACCAAATGGAAGAAGGGGAATTCGATGGAGTGTGTCTGGGCTATGATGCTCACCACAATTGAGCAGAGCATCGACATAGGGGAGGCATATCTCGAACATGGATTAGAAGGGACACTCTTGAGCTATTACTCTGTAGGGTTAGGAAACAAAGAAATCCTCATACAAATACATCTGAACTACATATTTGAACCTCAAATTTTCTTCAATCAAGATGGGGTCATCTTATCTTTCTTTGTTTCACTATCTAGGATTAGATCTGAACTAGAAACATTGCAACAAGGCTCCTCCTTCCATTCTTTTCCTCGGTTTTCTCTCACATCAGACATACATGCTGGAATCTCTCATCAAAATCTTGGGGATGTATAGCTATTCGTCATTGGGGATAAATTTGCACAAATATTGTGGGAAGGATAGATAGCCCATTCAAAGAATCATCGTCATATATCAGATATGAGCTCATAGAGGTCATCTGGAGTAGATTTCTATATTATTACACCACTATCTACATCGACGACTATCAATGAGATATGTTAAAAATATTAGATCCTCCATATTAGATATGGGGTTTCCACACTATTTGTGCGCATCCAACTCTGTTCAAGGCAGTTTCGGATCTATACTGGGGACTTTTGATCGTCTCTCTTTAGATCTGCCCTCAAATCTAATTGAACATAGTGTTGCAAGACATATGTAGTCATCGATTGTGCCTGTAATAATAGAACAAGAAATCACATACGAAGCTAATACAAACCTCGATATTCAAGATTCCTTGGATAAGGAGGATCAAAAATCCTTGCAATTTTTTCTCAAAACTCCTAATGGAAAATCTTTCTTAGTATGGGTACGGGTTTCAGACAAGGTTTCATTATTGAAACAGAACATAATGCAAAATCTTGGCTACCCATAAAATATTCAAAATATGATATGTGGTGGTAGATCTGTGTAGGATAATCATAATTTACATGAATTCTGCATCTTTTCCGCATTCACCATTATTCTAAATCTGAGACTGAGAGGCAGAGCAATGAGATCTAGTAAGTCAAAGGGAACTAGAGGTATTGCTGGATCTAGCTTACCAAAAGGAGAAGAACCAAACCAGGAACACATAAATGATGGAATATACTACAAAAACATCCTATAGGGAAAAACAACGTATATAACTCACACTAGAAAAACACACAATATGCCCAGTCCCTACATAGTGTAGAAAATGAATTATGTCCCAGAACTGAACATCGACATTCTAGAAAGAACTGATGTTTTCACAACATGTGAAGCACAAGCCATCATCTGTAAATCCAACATCTTTTGGCCAAAACCAATGGATCTCTTTCATTGGATTTTCAGAAACTAGACAACAAACTGTGAAATAAACCTATGCTCCAAAGGTTTTTTCATTGTAAAGTTTTCATCATCGGAGGATTGAGAAGCTATACTACAGGAAGGCCTATGGGTTTGGGGATCAACGAGACTTTTCATTACTCCATGGTTCCCATATTTTGATGCAAAAACCATGGTTGTATCCAAAATGTCAATCTAGGTTCGACTTCATAACCTTCCCCTACATTTCTGGCACAACCAATTGCTAGAAGGCATTAGGGCTATCTTAGGACGATGCATAAAAATAGACACACAAAGAATGGAGGAATGAATCTATACTTTTGTACGAATATGCATGGAAGCTGACCTCAGTAAATGCCTGTTGGACCACATACAATTGATCCACAACAAGTAGAGTTGGGCCCAATTCTTAGATTTCGAGAACACGACCTTTAGATGCAGAATATGCCGATAAACATGACATCTACAAAACACGTGCCCTGAAGCCAAGAAAGAATCAAAGAGGAAGAAGAAACTAGGAAAGCAGCCCAAAGGATGGAAATTTCCCCCAAATAAGCCACATGAAGAAGAGGATGGAGTAGAAAAAGCACCCATTCCCAACATGGAAAATCAAAATTTGAAGGAAACAGATGGAAAGAGGGAAAAAACATAAGAACCAACTGATTTATAGGTCACTGTGACATAGTTAGCAAGGATACCAAAGGTAAAGGATCCTAGCAGATACAAACGTCATCATGCATTTGACAATTTTGATTCAGATAAGGAAATTTCAAGAATAGAAGAAGGTAATCAACTAGCCATTGTCTCATCTACACCATCTCAAGAAGAATGGCGAAAGGTTGAAAAAAGGAAATGGAGGAAAGTTTAACCTTTTCTCTGATCTGTTTTTAGTTATTATTTTGTATGAACCTATGATCATCAGTCTTTGACTAGAAGATGTAATGCTTTCAAGTATCTGCAACATGTAATTTTGTTTTCATTAATAAAATTACTATTTTTCCTTGGGAAAAAAAGATAGTACATTGTCCCTTAACTCTAATATCAACTAGGTCTTCCTATGAACTGAAATGCATGAGTTATTTTTGAGTGAAATATCAGTTATCTGATTGA
This sequence comes from Pinus taeda, assembly GCA_000404065.3. Taxonomy (NCBI): domain Eukaryota; kingdom Viridiplantae; phylum Streptophyta; class Pinopsida; order Pinales; family Pinaceae; genus Pinus; species Pinus taeda. Next base: position 17,942 of record APFE030772682.1, on the reverse strand, counting down.
TCACTGCATGTGAATTAAATCCAATTTAATTCACTTGACCACTCACTAGTTCCTCCAACAGTTAGAACTAATTTAACTAAATTTAACTTTATTAAACTAAATTAAATAATTATAACTCAATAAGAATTCAACCTGGGCCCCTAAAATTGAGGGATCACTCTACATGACTCTAGATAGACTTCCAAATCGAATTTACTGAGCCAACTATGTCAACTTAACTTATTTAACTGCTACAAGTTGCTATGATAATAGAATTAAAATTTAATTCCCAATTTAATTCAAGGATAAATTATATTAGGATTTTATTTTTGTTATTTTTAAGTGAATCCCTCTCAACAAGAAAGGGATTATCTGCTACCCCAATCCTGCCTCTGTGAAACTCGAATTTGCATCTTGATAATTCCTTTGTCAAAACATATGCATCCTATTCCTCTGTAGGAATGCATTCCAACGACATGATTCTCCTTTGCACTCAATCTCGTAGATGGTGATACGAGATGTCAATATGCTTGGACCAATAATGAAAAACTGAATTCTCAGAGACTTTGATACAACTATGACTTTCACAACAAATCACCGTTGGATCCATGTGTTGACTAAATAATGCAACAAGGATCTTCCTCATCCAGATAGCCTCACAAGTTGCTTGACTAGCAACCATGTATTTTGCTTCTACTGAACTGAGTGCAATTGATCTCTACTTCCTGTTGTACTAAGAAACTATTGCTGACCCAATACTGAAGATTCCCCCTAATGTTCTTTTCTTTTCAGATGGAATCCCTACCCAATCTGCATCTGTGAAGCCTTGAATATTCACTCCCTCTGTTCACTTGCACCAAAGACAAAAAAAGTTGTGCTTCTAAGGTATCTCAACACATGTTCAGCTACCTTCCAATATAGTTTGGTTGGTTCAACCATGGATTGAATAAGTTGGTTAATACAAAACACATGTTTAATCTTGTGTTCACCAATTACATAAGTGAACCCACAAGTTTTCTATAAATAGTAGCCTCCACTACTTCACCTGAAGTAGCATCCTCCTTCCTCCAATTACCAACTAGAGATGTCTCCATGGGTTTGCTGCTCTCCGTGTGGAACTTCTTCAATATCTCGTTGGCATACTTGCCTTGAGAGACAAATAGTTCCTCATCTCCTTGCCATACATCCATACCAAGAAACTAATGCATGAGCCCCAGGTACTTCATCTAAAACTCTCCTGTAAGATCCGCTTTGCAATATTTAATGAACTTCTCATCACCTGTCACAATCAAATCATCGACATATAATACAATAATCAATAATTTACCTTCAACCACAATATGGTAAAGGTTCACATTTGCTTCACTTTTGGTGAATCCCCACCCAGTGAAATATATGTCAATCCTGATGTACCAAGCACAGGGTGCTTGTTTCAGTCCATACATTGCTTGCTTGAGTCTACACACATGCAAATCTATGTTGGAGGTCTCAAATCCTTCCGAATGCTCAATATACACCTCTTCCTCAATTGTACTGTTGGAGAGGTAAATCCCCTCTACGGATAGAGGCGATCCCTACTAGCCCAGAACGGACCTAGCAATAATCAAACAATGCTATCACGCAAGTTCCTAATTGCAAATAAAAGGTAGGTGATGAAGACCTACTTGAGATCCAACGCTTCCGTTTGTAGAAGAGACGTAGTCCACGTTCCTTTGCCTTGGCCGGTCACAATCCTCCACTATCCTCATGAATGGACACCTGCACGCACAAAGAGAAAAACACAAACACAAGCGTGAAATCTAATATATGCAATTATACATCAGTCAGGAAGGAAATAATTCAACATCAACCATTACAAGTACAACGAGAATGGAACCATAATGATAGTCATCTATTATTAATAATCAACAAAGGAGAATACAACCAACGTCCTGACATCAAGTCCTCCTTTGGCTAGGTCCTCAACTACACAAGTATTGCAAAATCTTGAAGGGGTGAGGGACAAGCCCTCTCTCTCTTTAGTGACCAAGTCTCCTTACTTAGGTAAAGCCTTATGGATACAAAGAAGGCTCTTGCAACTCCAATCTTTTGATATCTTCCTTTCAGCACAAGTATTGCCACTAGAGTCAGAACTAGCTTGCTCAAGCCATAGAGACAAGCTTTTATAGAGGAAAAGGAAGAGATAAGGTCAATCACAACAATAATGGATTTGGCTTCATCACTTGGAAACTTCCATGGAATGGTGGAAAACTACTTCCCATCCAAGGAGATTCGAAGCCAAACCATCCTCACTTAACTTGGAGTCAGTTGGTGAATGAGTTGGACAGAACCTTCGGAGGTTTGATTAGTTCAAAACATTGCCCAAAATGGTTGGCGTGATTGCGACTCTGGGACAGCGCGCTAATGGCGCGCCCTTTCAGTAGGATTTTCCCCATTGGCGCGGGCATAACACAGGGGACCAACGCTAATGTAAAAAGGGTTGTTTTTAAGGGCAAAGAGTAGGATATGTCTTAAGGGAATATGAAGCTCATGTTTAGAGGTGAATAATGCAAGTGGTTTCAAGTCTTGTCACTTCTCACAAGTCCCGGAATGTGTTCTCCAAGGTGCAGGAGAGGGGTAATAGGGACGGTGAAAAACGGTGACAAATTACTGTGTAACACCTTGGTTGGAAGAAGCCTACCAAGTCTCAACCAACATTTAGGAGAAGTTGACGAACTTGCAACTCACACAACATAAGATCGAGCTAGTCGGCGAAGGACCGACTACAGAGTAACTCGTTGAACAAGTGAGGAAGGCAGTTACACAGAGCATTGTTGATGTAGAAGTTCTACAGGTGGAGCTGGGGGATCTTTACAGTAATACCACTGCGCCATATGAGTGACATGAGGGCGAGTCATGGCTTTTGTGTTCGAGGCCTATTGGGATGTGGTCCCTTGGGTCAGTTTTAGGTTAAAAACCCAAGTTTTGATGTAAATTTCAATAGAAATATGTAAAGTCTCTATGAATTGTGGATGCAGAGTGTGTAGGTAGATAAGAGTCAAGAAGGGTTTTTACCCTCATTTATGTAAAGGATTGAGTTGATTTTGAGATCTACCGTTGGTCCACAGGCCATGGGAATGTATAAATAGGTGTGTCTTAGAGAGTCTAAGGAAGATCTATGCTTTGTTTATGGGTATGATGAATGGAGTCTTAAGGAGTTAGCGCAGAGATGTAAGTCTTAGAGGAGGAAAAGACTATGCAGCTAAGTGTGCACAGGCCTAGAGTAGTGTCCGCAGTTGAGTGTGCGGTCTGTAACCTTGTACTGAAGATCAATAAAGAATACTATTGGAGAAATTCATATGTTTCATCTCATTCCTTCTGTTGTTTATGTTCGCGATGTATGTTGTGATGAGATAATGTATTTATGAATTAATGATGTATTGATGCGTGAATCTACTGGATAAGTATTATTAATTGAACGCAATGCATGTTAAGTATTTATGCAAACGTTATAATACTTTATGTTACATTTACTAAGCACTTAAGAAACTCTGTGTTGATTTCAATCTAAGGCTAGTCTCTGATACACGTAATTAGATAACCTATCTGTTAAAGGTACACAAAAGTCGATCGTAGACCTTCACGGAGGTCTAGAGGCCATTTGAAGGAAACTACAATGCTAAGCCCTAAGCACTTAGAGATCTATGTGAAGGCAGATCTAGGACATAAAAAAGACATCACACTGATCTTTGGATGAAAAAAGTTGGTTGCAGCATCCCCCATACTGCTTCGGGTGAGACTTCAGTCCGCACTATGCAGGTTGATGCTAAAAGGGCCAATAGTGTAGGGTTTTGTTTGGCACAACTAACTCTAGACCTGGGTTAGGACCTAATAAGCCAACAATAGGAAAATGTACCTTTCTTGCCTTAGCACTTGCCCAAAACAACAATATCCATTCCCACTTACCAACTACCTCCTCTAGACTCATTATGACTCAACTATATATAGCTTTTTCCAATACAATGCCATGGTTTGCAGACCATGGGTGAGTCTAAACCTATCACTTACCCAAATAAGGGGCTAAAACCCCTTTGAATCCTATCTGGTTGTGTGCTCTACATCTACATTTCACAGAGACTTTACATTATTCACAAAATTTTTACAAAATTGGGTTAAACTAACCCCAAAATTGACCCTAGGGACCTTATCCCAACAACTTACCATGATAGAGGTACCCTGTAGGAAATTAAGGATCACTTAATATAATGATCAAGATGACATAAGCCATACGTTATATCATGTACAACTGTTTGGAGGAAGATTGGGTGCCATGCACTCCCCATCGATGCATCGGAGGAATTGCGTGGGGGTCCACAAGTTCATCGTTAACTGGTAGGGGGGGTCACACAGTGGAAAATTTTCTCGAGAGTGCCAATCAAAGATCAATGACAGAGGTTAACTGTGCACCCCCAGCTTCTAAAACCAAAAAAATCCTAAGGGGGTCATGCAAGGCACATGCATTTTTTCAACTCGGTGGGCAATGTGGTAGTAGGACATACGCATTGTCCTAGAGGAAAGTTATGTAGAGCAAAGGAAATGGTTAGATCCCTTAAAAATATTAAATAAAGTAAATTGGTGAAAAACTAGCCTAGGGACCCTTCTCTCTCCTCTCCCACAAACGGACATGTGGTAGCTTATTAGTGGTTGAGCATGACATCAACATAAGGCCAATTACAGGTGGACATGTATCATGTAGATTCAATGTTTTCAAGTACCCAAGTGGGCCATTTCTAAGTGTCACATGCCACCGCTCCAGAGGCACCAGGTGTCCCTAGTGATGTCAGCATGATGTCGAATTTGTGGTATGACCCCCAAAATTTTAAGAGAGTGCAATAAGGGAAGCACTAGGCAGCGAGAGTTGGAATATGTTAGATTGACAACATATAGTGGTAGCCAATGAAAGAGGCATCAGGAGGACCCCACATGACATTGAGGCTGAGAGGAGGTTACCTAGAAGAGGTTATTTTCATAGTTAAAAAAAGTGTTAGGAGAAAAGGCGTCAAGGCATGGAGGATAGACATATTGGAAATGTTAGCCTATTAGAGGGTGATAAGTGGTACATAATATCACCTTGAAGCACAAGCTCAGAGGTTAATTAATGAGGAAAATATTTAAAAACATCGGGATAAAATGGCTACGGTTTAATGTCAGTACATGATTTTTTATCATTTCGGATAGAAACAAGACTAAGGCCACAGAGCATAAAACAAAGTAATTCGCCACCCAAAAGGTAAAAATTAGCTTAGCACCTAAATGCCTAGTAAATGGTTGGGAAGATGGGGGCATATGGTAGCGAGGCAAGAAGGTGCTAGTGCAAAACATTCTAAGGCCATAAAATGATGGAATTTGCAGTATTTTTTTCTAATAAAAGGACCGTGAAGACCTATTTTGGTAGGGAAGTTTGGTAGTGGTACATTAAAAAGGAATTTTGGACTATGGTAAAGTAGAATGGGCACATGCAAGGATGTTGATGAGGCTCATCAATGGGTAAATTATATGGACCTTAATTCCACTCTCTAGTTTATTAAAATCAACTTTTCTCACATTTCCTTACAAGTTTTGTTATATTTTGCTTAGTGAGAAGGGTAAAGATGAGATGTCATGTCTCGTCATCTAATGTGCATTGATTATAGGTTTTTGAGAAAACTTTGGCTAATTAAAGTGTAGGAACTCAAAGTAGGCAAGCAAGAGGGATTTTAGGAGATTGGATCTCCCTCCTTAACTCCTCACTCACTCAAATATTCCTCCACTTGATCTCATTAGCTTAGAGTTACAAGCAGCCGAGCCATTAAGGTCATTGGCCACCAAGCCAGTAATAGTTGAAGACCAATTGATCTCGAGTTGGGATTTAGGCCTCCCTATGTTTAAGTAAGTTTTTGGTAGCTTCAGTTGTATAAAAAAGAAGGCCTAGAGCCTCATTATGATTTAATGCCTTTTGTTGTAGCAAAGAGGCATTTTCAAGCTAAGCCATTGTGATTGATGAATCTTTTGTAATTTTGATATTTTAATGAAAATGAGAATAATTCCCTTGATCCATCACTAAGTTGAATTAGAGGGATGAATATCTTGTGTTAGCACCCAACCCTAGCAGCAGAGGTTCCTTTTTTTGTACATGTATACTTAGATTACATTCTTAGTTAGCTGCTAAACTGATTTTGGTTTTGTTAATATGCAAGTATTTGGATGGTTAATTAGTTTGCTTCCATTTGTGGATAGTTAGATTAGTGGTATGTTAGTAACAATAGACACTCCATAAAATATTTTGATAGTGTCTTTCACCTCATCTCCCTTATGGGATCAGGACTTCAAGGTTCCATTCACATACCCAAAAAATAAATTTCTTGTTTGATTACTGCATAATCTAGAGTTTCTTGATGAATAAATCATTGTCTTTGAGTTTCTTAGGATTATTTTCAATTTTCATTTTGATCTCTTGAGCCTTTCTATGGTTTAAAAGAGCTTCCATTCATGAACTTAGCCATTGGATAATAATAACTTTGTTTTCCTCCATTCAATATATATTTTCCATGTATAAATGAATTTGACAAGAGTGTATGTTGTTGCAGGAGCTTCTAATTTTCAGGGAGACCTCATCTCCTTCACCTCATCCAAGTCCTATCCACCCATGTTACCAAATTCCACTAAACCCTAAATCCGAATTCTTGTTTTCTAAGAAAAGTTGTCATTTCCATTGAGAAAATATAGCCATCTTGAAGAATCTGACTAAGCCTTGGATATTTTTCACCTCCTCCATACCTTAGTTCTCCATTAGATACCTTTCCCATACTTCATTCTACCTTTCCTAACACCTCCTAAGATTTCAACATGTTTCCTGTAGTAAAACAGGTCATCCTATAGTAGAACTAAGACATCTTGTAGTTGTACTATAGGAAACCCTGTAGCAGCATGTTTTAAGCCCAAATTTTAAAAAAAAAAATCATTTGAGCTTAGATTAGGGCTCCACTTGGCTTCCATACCCTTGAGACTAGTCCGTACCTTTCCCTCCACACTTATCTCCCCTGTCAAAAAACAAGTGAAAATTAGCATTTGCATTCATAAAACTAAACATAATTTTTTTTTCTACAATCTCTAAATTAGCACATGTAGGCATCAATCATAATACTTCTTAGATAATATTCCATACTCAGTTAGTCTAGATCATCACATGCTATAAACAAGGTTAAGCTAGGTTTCTTTTGCAAGAAAAATGCGTAAATGAGTAGCTAGATGATTTCATGTCACTTTATAAGCATCTTCCAATTTAGTCTTTCATTCCCTAGAGTAGGAAACATTCATTTTCTTTCATTAAGGATAGTTTCCCTTTTCAATTTGGTAGTTAGACTCCTTCTAGTCAATAGAAGGTTGGCTTGAAAATCCCTAGTGGTCTATCGCCTTAGTTCAAAAGTGACAAGAGTAGACCATTGCATCTACCATGTATACAACACTATCACCTCTAAGTTTATACGAACCCCTATTGATGAAGTAAAGTTGGTAGCCCCAGGAGTTGCATCATTCTTGCTGCAATAATGGCACTCATCACTTTTTTGCACCATTGTCGGGGAGGTGTCTAAGTAGATGTGATTTCTTCTTTCTTTATTTCTTTCTAATTCTGCAAATAGTTCCATTCAGAAAATAGTTGAAATTTTTTTCTTTCTTTCCAATTCTATAAGTAGTTGCAATTTGATCTTGCCTTCTTTCCCATTCTGTAAGTAGTTCCATTCAACAAGTAGCTGCAATTTGGTTTTTCTTTCTTTCCTTTCTGCAAGTAGTTCTAAAAGAACCCTAAATTAGAAAAAATAAACTCCTTTCATGGCTCGTAGAAGTAGAGACAACTTATGGAAATTTTTTCTGTATACCCCCACTACATCGAACAACCAACCTTCCCTCTTCTTTAGTGGTTATAAGCTAGTGGACCCATTAGGCGAACAACTAGAGATTTTTGAAGAGCCTATCGGGGAAGAAGAAGAGACCATTCTACCAACCTATAGCATGGCTGAAAATAGAAATGGGATTGGAGATAGAGAAGGAGTAGAGAATAGAGCTGAGGGAGACTTTCCCATCAAAGAAACTAATGGGGATGCTAGAATGAACAACATAAGCCCCTTCGCTCTTCCTCACTTTCATGGCCTAACATCAAGTTTTTTGTCATGTGCAAAACTTATGATTACACCTCTCATGGAATTTGAAATTGTTCCCATCCACTCTCAAAGATATAGCCTTGTGCTTGTTCATGGGTTTACCTAGGGACAGCATCACCACCTAAGTTCAGATGCAAAAATCCTTTAACAATAAGCATAGGGACTATTGTAGGCCCAAAGATACCAAAGAGGAAATTTTCAAAATGACCTTGGGACATGATGAATCCTAAGAAGACTATGAGGAAAGATTCCAAATCAGCCACAAAAGGGTTAGGTGCACCCTTGATCCTGAATCACTTAAGCTAGTCCTTCTTAGAGGGATCAGGGAAGATCTCCTAGAAACCCTAAACCTTCTATCAAGAGGGGACATCTATCAGTTACCCTACAATGATATCAAGATAGTTTTCAAAAATCATTCTAGGGAAGCTAGAAAGAAGGGTAGGGCTAGTCAAGCTTTGGCCAATTCATCCTCCTCCAACACATCCATCAAAAGTGAAATTGGGATGATGTTGGAAGAATTTAAGAGTGAAATGTTGCACACCCTTGCTCTGCAAATGGACACCATGCAAATCAATAGCAAGTAGGAGAAGCAGAGAGAGCCTTAGTTGTCTTATGCTCTAGATGCACCAGGAGGTACCCTAGGAACGAATGTCCATTAAATACTATAGAATTATGCTCGATTTGTGAGGAAACCCACTCCACAGAGAAGTTCCCTTCTCTACCTGGACTAAAAACTGTGTATTAGGGAACTGAAGGGGTGATTGAACAACTATGCTATGTTAACCAAAGGAGGCCTCAAGGACCTTAACCACACCAACAAGGCAGGAAAGGGGCATCCTATTCATATTACAACCCTAACCAGAATAAATTTATTCCCCCTTGGTGCCCTCCTACTCATTCTTCATGGTCCACACCTTCTCCCTAGTCTTTTGCACCTTAGTACCATTCCCAACCTGTCAACCAACCATCTTAACCATATGATACTCCATAACCTCAATGGAATGCACCATCCCAAGGGTGGAGGCCCCCATACAACCAAGCTCCAACTTTACTGCCTTCACCTCCATGTCAAACATAGCTCCTATGCCCTGCTCCACCTAAGAAACAATAGATAGGCACAATAGGTCTACGGTGGAGAAGAATCCTACCCTACCTATGCTATGTAAATTTAAGAAATTAATTTGATGTCTCGAAGAGTTCTTGCGGACAATCAACCTCCACCTCCATTTGAGGAGCTTCAAGAGGAAAAGGAGGAGAGTGTCCCTCAAGAAAATCCACCTCCTTTTCTTGAGAGATTAACCCATCCCATCCAGCACACCCCAGAAGAGTCTAAACTTCTCGTTGAATTGAAAATCCTATGTGTTAAAATATTGCTTCTCTAATCTATCAAGGATGTCCCATTCTACAACAATTTAATCAAGGAGAAATGTTTCAAACATCCTGGGAGGTGAAATAAAGACAACCCTACCATTAATATCATTGGACAATTGTCTGACTTAATGTTGGGGTGGGTCATTTTTCCAAAGTATCTAGATCTTGGAAGTCCTGTGGTAGATGTACACATCGATGGCATCATTGTCCCCCATACCTTGATCGATCTTGGGGTTTCCATCAATGTGATGAATAAGGAGACTATTCTTAAATTGAGTCTCCAGGGATCATCAAGAAATACCAAAATAGTCTTGGAGCTTGTGGATAGGTCCACATTAGCTCCTGAGGGAGTTGTTGAGGATGTAATGGTCTCCATTGATTCCTGGGAATACCCTGCCGACTTATTAGTTCTCCAACATAAGTCCAAGTTCAATGGTTATCCTCTCATCCTTGGGAGGCCATGCTTAGCCACTGCCGATACTTACATAAGTTGTAGGGCTAGGAATGTGACCATTAAAAATGGTCATTTTTCCAAACAATTGTTCTTGTACCCTCCTGCTAAACCATCTCTGGAGCATGACTTACCTTTATGGCCAGAAGAGGAGGAAGAAGATGAAGTCTAATATTCCCCAATTTGTACCCTAGATGCTACTATAGGAGGGGGGTAACCTGATGAAGGCAACATGACTGAGAAAATCCTCCAAACTCATCCCCCCAACACCATGTCCCTTGAGGAGTTAGTGAAGAAATTTGAAGATAACCCTTAGAATGATCTGTTCCTAGCTAACTCAAGCCCTACTAATGTCAAGATGATAGAATTTGGCTAAGAAAGAACATTGAAAATCAACCCCTCTCTCTCTATACATCAGGAAGAGGAGTTACGTGACATGATAACAAAGCATTCGGATGCCTTTGCCTAGAGTTACAAGGAAATGAAGGGAGTGCACCCTTCAGTTTGTACTCACCACATTTACATCAAGAAAGGTTGCCAGCCAGTGTGCCAACCTCAAAGGAGGATGAACCCAACCCTCAAGTATATAGTCAAAGAAGAACTACAAAAGTTGTTGGATGCAGGGTTCATTTACCTCATCTCAGATAGTGAGTGGGTGTCTTCTATGTTTCTGGTTCCAAAGAAAAATGGAAATTGGAGGATCTGTGTGGATTACAGAGAGCTAAACAAAGCCACAAAAAAGGACCATTTCTCGCTACCTTTCGTTGACCAAGTATTAGATGGACTGAAAGGAAATAAGTTATTCCCTTTCTTGGGTGGATTTAGTGGCTACAATCAAATCCAGATCAGCCTAGAGGACCAGGATAAAACCACCTTCACCTCTCACTAGGGTACCTTTTCTTATAGGGTCCTTCATTTTGGGTTATACAATTCCCCTGTCACTTTTCAGAGGGTAGTCCTGAGCATGTTTGCATAGTTATTCCATGACTTTGTGGAAGTTTATATGGAACATTTCACCTGAGAGGGGGGGTGAATTAGTATTATCTAGTTCTTTTAACAAATCTTCCTTATTTACACTTTGAATTATTTTTGCATATCAGTACCATAAAATAATGAGCAAGAAAAACAGACAGTCACATCAAAGAAGACCAGATATAAGGTGGAAACCCAATGTGGGTGAAAACCACCTGCTACAATATGTCTCTATCTTCTTTCAAATTAGGAACTCCTTTTACAATGGTCTTGTACTGGTGCAGTCCTTTACCAGTACGCAGGCTGCAACCTGCAGAGAGCTAACACTCTCTCTCGTTTTCCAGTCTCTCCTGGAAGGGAGCTACAACCCCCTACTTCTTTTCTTTCAAGGACCACTTTTCATAAATTTTCAAACTGGATCCGTAAACATCAAATGATCATCAAGTACCAGTAAGTCACCCAGATAACCAGATCCATAATAACAGTAAACTAAACCCAGAACACCTTATCAACAAAAAAAAAATCAGTCAACAAAAGATCTTAAGACAGATACACAATTTCCTTTTCTCTGGTCTGTAGCGCCTCCGCACTGCGCCTTCTATGGCGCCTCTTTGGCGTCTCCGCACTGCGCCTTCTGTGGCGCCTTCGCACTGCACCTTCTGTGATGCCTCTGCACTGCACCTTCTGTGGTGCCTCCGCACTGCGCCTTCTGTGGCGCCTTCGCACTGCGCCTTCTGTGGCGCCTCCGCACTGCGCCTTCTGTGGCGCCTCTATGGCATCTCCGCACTGCACTTTCTGTGGCGCCTTCACACTGTGCCTTCTGTGGCGCCTCCGCACTGCGCCTTCTGTGGCCCCTCTGTGGTGTCTCCGCACTGCGTCTTCTGTGGCGTCTCCGCACTGCGCCTTTTGTGGCGCCTCCGCACTGCACCTTCGCACTGTGCCTTCTGTGGCGCCTCCGTACTTCCGCAACTGCACCGCTCGAGAGATCACCCTTCACAGATTCGCTTTCCACTTCACTTTCATATAGATCAAGCTTTTGAAACAATAACCCAATATTTCAGATCTTAAGATA
>APFE030772681.1:59521-71394 GCA_000404065.3 Pinus taeda | reverse complement strand
AACAACGCTTACCAGTGACAGTTCTTATACATGGAATTCCTGCTTGGAGCGGGTAAGCGCTAAGGGACGGAGGGAAAGAAAATGGGTTGATGGGCGCCATATTAAATTGATCTTCCTTCATTTCTCGGCCGTAGTGAGCATTTATGATTTTCTACAGGATTGCCTTCTCTTGCCTAAGGTGAGTTTGTAGGTGCCAAGGTTGGGCCTGGGATGGTGCGTTGGCCACTAGCTAGCTGGGCCGAGCGCCGTCAAACCATCTCCTCAGCATTAATAGTCTAGAAATTCACCCGCATCCAGGTGTGTTTCGCCTTCCTGTTTCATTTCATTCTTCACAAGATTCTGGTATTACATTGATTGGTCTTTCAAGGCCACCATAGATAAAGTACCTATATGTAGATCCATACCACTGCCCACTCTGATATTAGCCAATAAGTCAACCACCTTATTTCCTCTCGGCATATGTGCTTGAGAGTGATCGCTCTATGAGAAGAGAGCCAAATTTCAATAAGTTCAAGCCTATTTGACATTCTCTAGTTGTTGCTCACTTTACTTGAAGGCGTTCCTTGCATTATTTTGTTGACCACGCTTATGAGGATCTGAGAGTCGCATTCCATAATGAGCAGGAAATAACCATTTTCTTAAGCTAGAATGAGTCCCTGCCATAGTCCTTCTAGTTCGGCCAAATTGTTTGTGTCCCATCCTTTTGAACCTAAGAAAGTTAGCAGAGGAGCTCCCTTGTGATCTCTGAAAATTCCTCCAAAACTTGCTTTGCCTGGATTTTCTTTCGAGGCTCCATAAAAGTTTAATTGGATCATATGAATGGGAGGAGGGAGCCATTTTTAAATAGTCTTTCTCTTTATTGGAGTGTTCCTTTTGATTATCAATTCTTGATTCCACTAAAGGTTCCAGTTTTCCCATCTATTTTGTTCCTGAGGGAGAGAGGGAAAATCCTCCTCATGCCAGGTGTGGAGAAGTAAGGTTTCCTGGATATTTTGACAGAACATGTTCCATAGTGTTTCCAGGGGCATGGAGTGATGCTTGAAGATTCTCCAATTTCTCTCCTTCCATATAGTCCACATGAGAAATCCCGGAATGAGCTTCCATAAGAAATTTAAAATATTTCTTTTGAATGAATTCTTATCCCAGTTGCGCACAGTGGCTATGATGTCTCCTTGGACTCGTCCTTCCTTTTAGCAACAAAAGCTGACTTTTTCCCAGAGCTTGCGTGCCAGCTGACAAGAGATCATAAGATTTTTAGAGGATTCCTCTTCTTGCTTGCAATTGGGACACTGGGAGGGCCCGTGATAGTTCCTTTTCTTAAGATTGTCCCACGTGAGGATTTTGTTTTGACATAAAAGCCATAAAAAGGTTGAGACTTTCGGCCATATTGCTGGATCCCAGACTTTGTTCCAAAGAGGATCTTTGACATTATGTTCTTTGATAATGATCTTGTAAGCCTCCTGTGTAGTGAAAGTACCTTTTTCTTCATAGCCCCATCTAAGAATATCCCTTTCATCCGAGTGTTGTATTTTCCTGTTCATTAATTCTGTATCTAGAATTTGTTGAGCTTGTTCTGTTCCATGTCTTAAGATGTGATCTGCTTTGAGCCATTGTCTGTTTCCCTGTGTTGTAGAGGGGTTCCAAAAGAGTTTGAATTTGTCATAAGTCTGCATATCCTGCTCCAGAAATGGAAGAGGTAAGATTAGGTCCTTCAACTTGGGTTGCTGCTACCAAGAATCTTCCCAGAACCGAGCTGTATTGCCATCCTTAATCTCCCAAAAAATGTGCTGCTGAATTAACATTTTGTGTTGCTTGGCTGCGTTCCAGATTAGAGGGCCCGGGCTGACTTTTGAAAGTCATATTAGTTCTTCTGTAGGGCAATTTATGGCGTATTTTGCCACCAAAAGGGATGCCTAAGCGAAAAATGGCGTTATGATCCATTTTCACCAGATGCGAGCGCCCATGACCTCATTGCTATGATATGGATCTTATAATCCTGTTCCTCCCGCATATTTTGGATAGCACACTGTGTCCCATTTGACAAGAACTCATTTGCGGAGTTGACCTGAATTGCCCCACAGGAAAGAACGTTGGATGTGTCTGATTTCTTTAAGAACCCATTTGGGAGCAGCCAGGATCGAGAAGAGGTACAGTGGCAATGATTGGAGGACAACTTTGATTAAGATAAGACGACTTGCCATATTGAGGGTCCTATGAGTCCAGGAGGTAAGGAGAGCCTCCATCTTTTCCAAAAGAATCCTCCAAGAAGAGTGCTTCAAGATAGAGTCAGTCATTGGAGCACCTAGATATTTGGACGAGAGGACATCAATGGAGAATCCAAGAATGTGACTTATGGAAGCTTGGGTAATAACAGGGGTATGAAAGAAGAAAATTTGGGATTTGGCTTTATTTAAATTTGCACCAGAGGCTTCTGAAAAATCCGTCAGAAGTGATTTGAATTGACAAGCTTCTTGGAATGAAGGACGACCAAAAAAGCATGTTGTCATGCACAAACTGTTGGTGGGTGAAAGCAAGGGAGTTTTGAAAGGACAAGCCTCTTAGTTTCTGGGATTGCTGGGATTTTTTAATGTTGCGTCCAAGACCTTCTACCATGATAACGAAGAGGAAGGGGGAGAGGGGGTCTCCCTGTCTGATTCCTCAAGAGGGATGAAAAGGGGAGGATGGAATGCCCATTGATCAGTATAGAGAAGAAGGAGGAAGAAATGAGACTCATGACCCATCTTACCCAAGGATGAGCGAAACCAAAAGCAATTAGAGTTTTTTGAATATACAGCCAGCTTAAGCTATCAAATGCTTTTGATAGATCTATTATAAGGAGCATACCTGAATTTTTAGTAGTTTGCACGGAGTGGATGATTTCATGAGTAAGGATGATGCCATCCATAATCTGCCTGCCTTCCACATATCCAAATTGCTCGGGCGATATGAGAAGTGGGAGCAACGATTTGAGTCTGGAAGCAATGGTTTTGGAGACAATCTTGTAGATTACGTTGCATAGGGCAATGAGCCGATATTTGTCAGGGGTGTTGGGTTGATATTCCTTGGGAATAAGTGCAATGAAGGTGGCATTCATGGCTGGAAGCATCCATCTCATTGTTCTTGATTCCTCAACTACCTGCCATACTTCCAGTTTTATCAGCTCCCAAAAATTGTGGAAAAAATTTGTAGTAAAACCGTCAGGACCAGGTGCCTTCCCCTCTTTCAGTTGACGAGCTACAGTTTCCACCTCCTGTAAGTCGACTGGCTTGAGAAGGAGTTGGTTATGCTCCTCTATAATGATTTTTGGTATATTCCTAGTAATCTTTTCTATGGCTTGCGATCTGTCAATCTGTGGCTCTTAATGAGCCTACTTGAAGTAGTTTAGAAGTTCTCGCTCGATGTCTTCATGTGTTACCACCTTGACCCCCTGCTTATTTTGAATATGAGTGATGTTGTTATTCATTCTTCGTTGGATCGTAGTCTGGTGAAAATTTTTTGTATTTTTTTCCCCTTCTTTAAGCCATCTTATTCTCGATTTTTTCCTCTAGAGCGTTTCCTCCTGATTTGCCCTCCTTGAAATTTGAGACTCAAGAGACTTTTCTTATTCTAACAAGTCATTTGATCTGCCTTCTGTAATGATCCATTGCTGAAATTGTGTCATTTCTTGATCAAGGGCTATTTGCGCTTGGAAAATGTTACCAAAAGAAGAATGGTTCCATTGTTTGATCTTGCCTTTGAGGTGCTTAAGCTTTTGCTGAAACTGGAAAATTTTTGTGCCATTTGGGGGAGAAAATTTATTCCATTATGAGTTTATTAGGTTGTTGAAATCTGGATGTGACATCCAAAAATCCTCAAAGCGAAATGGCATTCGGGTGGTATTACCAGGACAAGACCATTGGAGAGAGATTGGCCAGTGATCTGACCCTAAGATCGGCAAAATTGAAGCTGAGAGATCTCCTCCGAGATGGATTGCGTTGTTTGAGAGTCAGAATCTGTCCAAGCAAGAAGCGATTTGATGCAAACCTCCTCTTTTATTGTTCCAAGTAAAGAGTCCATTGTTGAATGGCATGTCGATGAGCTAGTTTTTTTGAATGAATTCTTTTAGATGAGAACTTTCCCTATCCAGTCTGTTCCGGCCTCCCGTTTTTTCTTCTAAATTGGTTATCATGTTGAAGTCACCCCCTGTGATCCATAGTGGATGTTCTCTATCGATATTGATTGCAGAAAGTGTGTTCAAAATTTCTATTATGTACATAGCCTCTTGGGGAAAATACACATTGGTTAAATGACCATGTATATTGGTCCCTACAATGTGAAAAGTGGCTTGGATAAAATGCTTGTTGGCATGGATCTTATTGAGCATTATGGTTTGAGTGCCCCAAATGATTGCTAGGCCTCCCGAAGCACCAGAGGCATCCATCGTTGCTGTGAGATATCCTGGTCAGGCTTTTGCTGCAGTTCGTTCCAGAGATGTGCAATTGCATTTGGTTTCTTGCAAGAATAGGATTTGTGGCTTCTCTTGCTGTATCATATTTTTAATCAGTCTACCTTTCCCGGGGCTATTGAGCCCTCTGATATTCCATGATATTAGCTTCATTGAGGAATGTTGGGAAGGGAGTTGTAGTACTTGGTAAGCTTGTAGTATCTACCTGATTCCACCAGCATTTCCCCGATGCAGATTGTTCTTTGGAGATCCGTTTTTCTTCATCACTTTTTGTTATCTTTGGTGGTATGCATCCCATCCCAAAGGCCTCCGGTCTGAATGCCTAGGGATTTCTGCCTTTGTGCTCGTGAGAACATCACTTCCAGATTCTCCAGTTGTCGCTCTAGGATTTTGTCATAATTTTTTGTTTTGCATGCCTGCTCAAGGCCAAGGATGTCCAAATCCCCAATATCTATGCTTTCTGGTTCCTCTTCCATGTGCTGAGATTCATTTAATCCTTCATTTTCTTATGTTGTTATTATAGAATCAGACTGCATGTTATCGAACTCCATTCCTTGAGTATTCCAGGCAGAGATCTTGTGTAGGGTGGAGGGGGAAAGATTTGTGGGTCGGGGATCTTCATGGATTTTCTTGGAGTCTACCTAGGCAACATGTTTTTGCTTCTTGGTTTCCCTCTCTAAGGGATTGGGGTTTTCAGAGTTTTGGTCAACTTGTCAGACTAATGCTTCAAAGCTATTGCTTGTAGAGGGCTCAGAGGAGCTGGCTTGAGGTATTTTAGTATTTGAAGCCGGTTTCTTGTGGTTCTTCCTACGATTGGCAACTTTAGTGAAGCCTTCTGAATCAGGCTTATTAGGGGCTGATGGGTTTGAGGGTTTCTGATTTAATGGACAGTCCCTGAATAAGTGGCCCAAGGCATGGCATCTTTTGCACCTAAACGGAACATGTTCATAGCCTATTAACTAAAACCATTCAACATCATCATGGTAGAGACTTACCACATTCGGAAGTGCCTTGCTGAGGTGCATATAGACACAAATTCGGGCGTAGGAGGTGTATTTTCAGAGCTTTGTTTCCTCTGTAACTTTGATAAATTCTCTAAGACCATTCCCAATGTCTTGTAGAGAAGCTTCATCCTAGTATTCTAGAGGGAGAGAGTAGAGACGAATCCAGACAGGGGCCCAGCTGAGGTCTTCTTTGTCTGGGTTGAAGCGCTCGATCCAATCCCTAAGATACAAGCCGACTGCATTGAAGAAATATGGCCCTCCATCTAGGACCCTGTTTTGGTCCTCTCAGCAGTTGAAGATGGCCGGGAAGAACCCTTTGGGTCCTAGCTGTAGAGTGATATGTCCTTTCGGCTTCCATTTAGTAGCAATCCAGCCATGCAGAGCTTTCTCTGTTGGCCATAATCCTATAAACTTGGCTATTAGAGCATGGTCTCTCATGTAATTTATCTGAGCATTGATTCGGTGGCTTGGGAGTTCTATCTTTGGATGTTCCACAACTACTGGCTTACAGGTGTTCGAAGTGACTTTGGGATGATCTTTGTCAGCTGTTTTGGCTTGTTGTTGATTCATATCCGTGCTGTCTCCATTTTGATCCTCTGGCCCGGCTCCTTCCTAATTCTTCTGCCGAGTTTCATTTTCATTGGGGGGAGGCTCTACGTCGGGGGGGGGGGGGGGGGGGGATTCATGATGAGCGTGATCTTTTTGTCGTGAATGAAGAGTCATGGTACTGGCGTGGAAGTCAGGGAAGCAGAGGTCTGTGAGAATTTGTCGTTGCAGGTTCTGCAGGAACCCTAGGGCGCTGTTCCTCCGCACAATCAATCTTTTTTCTCCTTCGGTCGTTTCGGTTTATTCCCCAAAGGATTAATGTTGAAAACCCAAGAGATTAGTATTATAAACCCTTAAGATTAATATTATAAACATTATGAAAACTATTATAAACCCTAAAATCAATATTATAAACCCCAACATTATAAACTCTAAACCCAATATTAAAAAACCAATTATTAAGCCCAAGTTTTGTCATGTAACAATGCAACATTGAATACATTGTAATGTAATGTAAACATGCGATAATGCTTATTAGATTGATTGTCATATTGACACAATGTTTGTCACAACACAAAGTTGGATAAATTTTTGTACCATTCCAGCATGATAGTACATTAAACCCTAGTATAAAACCGTAACATTATAAAATTCAATATAAAAAACCCCATGAATAATATTATAAACCATAATATTAAACCCCACTGCTATAAATTATAAACCCAATATTAAACCATAATATTATAAACCAAATATTAAAAATCCTAATATTAAATCCAAATTTTGTGTGATGTTAAATAAATTGCAATGTAATGTAACATTATAACGATAATTAATTGTTGCATTGAGATCTTTCCAATGCAGCGTTGAAAAGATTTTCTTACGATTCCACTGTTACAATATTAAACTCTAATACAAAACCCTAACATTATAAAACACAATATAATAATCCCTAAAATTATTATGATATCTTAAGATTATAAATTAAATATATTAAACCATAAAATTATAACCCATAACATTAATATTATAAACCCATGTTCTTGAATTCTTACCCATGTTATATGCCTCCATGTTCTTGAATTCTTACCCAGTGCATGCCTCCATGTTCTTGAATTCTTACCCAGTCCGTTTACATCTAGAAAAACAATCTCTAATAAAAAAAATACGATTTTAAAATTCAAACCCAATTTAAATCTATAATCATTTAAAATTAAAATGAACGGATTATTAATTTATTAATAAATTAACAAAAATATTAGAAATCCATGACCTTTTTATTTTAACTTGAAAATGTTAATTACAAATTTTAACGCCCACTCCACTCTATTTACAAAGTCCTTTTCAAAATGTGCCTGCAAAAAACTCGAACAGATTTGTCACTTGGATTCGAAATCGTCGACGCAGTAACACAGAGACGCGATAAAAGATTCCGATTCCCCATAAATGAAAACATCTGCATACACGTTGCAGCTTGTCTCCTCGTTCCCACGCCACGTCTGGCCATTCATTCTTTCGTCACCAGCGCGACGGAACCCGTTCATCTGCCGTCAACAATAACGGCGGTGACACGTGAACAGTTATTTACCAGGTAGGTGACGTGGACTAGCCCACAGCTCCACGTCATCTTTGTATAGGTTGATCGGGATCTTCTAATGCCGTGGCCCAAGGATAGGGGCGGTTTGAGTACGCATGCGGGACTGGATATTTTTAGTGAAGGAGCTGACGTGGTTTCTCCAAAAAGCAGATCCGACGGCTGTGGTGCTTTCAACTTTTTGTACGATGGAATTTGCAGAAGACATTGTGATCTCCTTTTTCATAAATGGAACCCTATATTATATATTTTATTATTTTAAAATAAATATTTTTGACTAATTAGGGTTTAGTTTTTGGAAATAAAGGACATAACAATAAGTAGAGCACATGGATTTTCCTTCTCTGTATCTCTGGTCCAGGCGGCCCACGCCGTGCTTCTCCCAATGATAAACATGTGGGAGCAGGTGAACATCACAGTGATGTATTTTCCCAGTTGAGAGAAGAGGGTGATTGATGGAGAGCAAGAACAAATGAATAAATAATAGTATTGTTTATTGAGATAGATAACACAACATGTTTTAACAAATAAAAAAATCGTTCGAGTAAATTCGAATTAAAACTATATAACATTTCCAATATTGATGTAAGGATTAAACAAGTTATTTGAAGCTTTGTTTGTGTCGAGACTCTTGAGATTTCAGATAAAAATAAATATATTCTTGTTAGTGGAAAAAAAGCACCGAGTTATAACTTTATTAATGCATTCAGGGATATTGTCATTTTTTGGATTTTATATTTGTTCAAATCTAAACAGTAACCTATAATATCTAATTATAACTCCAGAAATATTAATAGCTATAAAACTATTTTTTTAATACTTTCACATAACCACTCCCTAAAATTAACATAAATAATATATCAACTTTTCCATTTCCATTAACTTGCAGAATCTTTATCTTTTGTATTCTCAAGTGGCAGCTGGGATGACGCTTTATATGTGGGGATCATAATTAAGCAAAGCCATCTAAAAGCATAAGAAGTCAAATGCAAATAAATAAAACGTACCTGCATCAAACCTTAATATCCTTAAAGTATTAAAAATTTAGATTTTAAACCTTAATATCCTTAAAGTATTAAAAATTTAGTTTTTTTTTTAAAGAGATTCCTAGTTAAAATAGAGATGGCCGTAGATTTTTTTTAAGAGATTCCTAGTTAAAATAGACATGGCCGGGTGACTCCATCTCTTGGATCTTAGATGCACTCATGGATTCTATACTTGGCATTGGCGGGGATGGCTTCACCGAATCACATGAAAATAAATATAGAACTCCGTTAAGATGGGATTGGCGGGGATGGCTTCACCGAATCACATGAAAATAAATATAGAACTCCGTTAAGATGGGATAGTTTGGAAGATACCATTACTCTTAAATTAAGTATAAATGGGATAGTTTGGAATATACCATTAGTTATAAAAAAAGGAGGATGAAATTGATGAGGAAATATCTTTAAATGCGAAAAAAAATAACTATACCACCAAGTTTGGCCATGAAGGCTTTGTCTTTGTAATTTTAGTTAAATTCATATCTTAATTCCTTTAGTGTATATCTTTATTTATAATATTAATAGGTGGAATTGAATGTCCATACCCATTATACACACTCTTATAATGAGTTTTTGATTTAAAATTTTTATTTTTTTGGGTTTAGTTATCCTATTTATAATTATAGGAAATGTTTTTTTTAGCTGTGATGTGAGTTTTGAGATGATTATATAATTAATATATAATTTGAATAACTATAATTCAAGGGTATTTAGGTCATTTAAATTTTCAAGGATCACACTCATCTAGGCCACACAATTCTTTAATATAGCTGGAATTTTGTCTAAAAGTTTTAAACTGGTGACCTTTACACCATAAAGTGTCTTTAAAAAAGCACAATATCACCATTTTCTCTATACCCTATAAACAAAAATAATTAATAGTGATACATCTCCACTCTCATATTGCATCTTCAACATAATTGAATAAATTCACCTCCATAATGTTATTTTCATTTCACTTACCAAGATTTCATAATTCATACCAAAAAAAGGTAGATCAGACATTAACCTCTTAACGTTTTCATCAAATTCTAAATCTGCATCATGATCCATGACTTGATTAGCTATAAGTCCATCATCGTCAAATGGAAACTTTCAGCAAATTCAACAAAACAATTTAGTGCATCTGTCCCCTGATGCTTTCTCCTTAGTTTCCTTTGAGACTCTTTCAGTCTACCTTGTTGACCCATCAATGCATTCACTTCAACAAGCAAACACTCCTTGAGGACTGTTGTCAATAACAAAATAAAAAATAGTCCAATATGTGACAGATCTCACGCATCCCGCATTAGTCGACGAATCTCACTCTTACCGCACTAGTGCTCCACGCTAAGCTCGAACCCTTTACACAATTTACAACAGGTAACGTTCTGATAAAAAAAATTAGTCAGCGACCTTTTGCTAGAATAGCCACGGTTGGAAGCAACCTGACCTGCAAACTGTTGCTACGTAGACAGATGGTATCCTTAATCCACCGTTCAACAAATATATAATTCTCTGCTTACCATTCAAAATTTCTCTGGTCACCCTCGTGGAAACACGGTTTTCATACATTGCTTCGTCCTTAAACCATCCATGGATCAATCAGTCCATCAGAATGTAAGGGAAAAACAATTATCAATCTCCACAAATATGGCGCAAGGAGCTCAAATAGTGGCAATTCCCTTCCACGGTCAGGGTCATGTCTTCCCCTGCATTGAAGTTTTGAACCATGCAAGAGACTTGCAGCACGGGGCGGAAAATTACAATTATAGCGGATTCTTCAATCTTTGGTACTTTACACGCTGTAGCCAATCAGTCCTCCTCCTCAGGCAGATCCATGTCAGAGCCACGCTCTCACGCTGTCGAGCTCTGTCCACGGTTGCTAATCTGTGGATCTCGGCCACTGCGCAACCTTTGCTAGGGAATCATGACCTTCTAGATATAAATGGAGCTGCCCCCAGGCTCGATCTCTTTGAGAGCCCATGGTAAAATGTGTTAATAATGTAATTTCACCTGCCGCGTAATTAATTTCCACCGAAACCATTTAGGAAAACCACCCAAATTTCATTGGGCCAATTTTGTTCAGCAAGTGGTTTTCTTACAAACACCCCTGATGCAATAAGATTTTTACACGTGTCTAACTCTACCTCTTCAAAACCACTTTTCATCGGGACGTAAAGTTCAGTAACAAAAAGTCTCCCGATATTGTTTTGAACCGTGCGGTTGAGTTCATCTTTATCCACCGTGGATTGAAATCAAGCTGCCAACAAATAAATTTGAGTTCAGTAACAAAAAGTCTCCTGATATTGTTTTGAACCGTTCGGTTGAGTTCATCATTATCCACCGTGGATTGAAATCAAGCTGCCAACAAATAAATTTGACGTGTCGTAAAAGTTTTTGTAAAAGTATTTAATGCTAAGTTATTGTGATAGGTAAAATGTTAGTCGAAACTTTAAATTTTAATGTTTAATTTAAAATAGGTATGGACATAGCGTATAGTTTTTAATTTTATTATTTTAAATTCACGGGTGTAAATTTTTGTTTTACTGAACAAGTAAAATGCATTGTAATGTTTTTTTGGATAATTGTATTTTTGGAACGAAACACACAGCAGTGCGAAGATGTGAATATTAGAAAAACAGGGAAGCAGTGTGCAGGTGAAAAACACACACAACAGTGTGAATGTAGAATAGACTTATGAAATGAACTGAAGTTTGCACAGCAGTGCGAGGGTGAAGGCAAAGAAAAACGAAGATGAAGTTTTTGTAATATGCAAACTGCATAATGTGATTTTTATTTTTACAGCAGTATATGTAAAAATTTGTTTTACAACAGTGAATGTAAAAGAAATTTTTACACAGTGGTGTAAAATTTCAAAAGGAGACAGAGTAATTTCTTTTGAAATTCTTAGTGAATGGATGTATTATGTATCAGTCTTTTATTAACGAATACAAAGTTTTTTATGGGTTAGAAAACAATTTAGCTTCCGTATGTTAAAGATCCTGGAGAAAAACAGAGCATTGTTTCTGTGTGCAGTTTGTTTGTTTGTTTTTGGGATTTTACAAGAAAAATCCCCAACAGTGGTATCAAAGCAAGGTTCAGGTTTGAAGGTGTCAAAGAAGTTGAAGGGAGGCGTTTTGTTGCAGTAATAAATCTTCTCCAGCAAAGTGAAGTCTCTAATAAAAAGATACAGGTATTTCTCAAATTAGTTTCTTGTGTTACTGCTGAAGAAACAGTGAGTATTTAAAAAAAAAACA
>APFE030772681.1:37502-49844 GCA_000404065.3 Pinus taeda | reverse complement strand
ATGGTCTGCAACAGATCCACCTTCTGACATCTTCATATTAAATAAATGCTTCATAAGAAATACCTTATTTGAGGCTAATGGTTTTTCATATAGTTTAGCCAATGCCGACATTAAACCCTCTATTGTCGTTTCCTTTGAAATATTAAACGCTATTGACACCGCTAGGCACAACCGTATTGTTCCAAGTGCCTTTCTGTCAAGAATATCCCATTCTATGTCTGTCATACTTGTTGGCTTCTTTGTCTTTCCACTCAATGGTAGGTACAGATCTCTGTGATATAGATAATATTCCATCTGCATCTTCCACAGCTGGTAGTTTTGGTTGTTGAATTTTTCGACCCTAAACCTACCATCTTCTGCCATTGCTCCCACTCGAACCAGGAATCCTTCTCTGTTGCGAGTTTATCAGCCAAATAGACATTCGTCTTTGATACCAGTTGTTAGAAAATTATATATTACATAGCAATGGAACACATAAAATATTGTAGAAATATAAACACAAAAAACACATAAAACAAAAGAGACACAGATGTACGTGTTTCACCCAATTTGGGCTATGTCCACGGAGAAACAACCAAACCTTCTTTTATTATATTATCCAACAAACTAAAGAGATACAACCTACAACAGATCCGTAGTAACTCCCTCTTCACTGTCAATCTCCTCTCTCTTCCTCACTGAGAATATAGATATACATAGACGCAATACAATTCCCTCATATATATTGAGGGGTTGCTTTCTAGGGAAAAAAACCCTAAATTAGACACAACTTCTATCGTCAAATCATCTGCCTAATGAACATCCCAGATTGACTAGAAATTACTAGACTTTTACAAGGCAATTTTACATCTATTTTTAGTTTCGGGGTTGCTGCCCCCGAACCCTCGCTAGGGGACCACTGGCCCTTGGACCCCCCAATTGAGGGGGATTAAGCCCCACGACCCCTGCAGGCACCCCACTGTGTGGAGGGGTGTATAGTCTTCCTGGGGTATACATCCGGCTGAAACCTTTGAATATAGAAGATAATTAGGCTCCACACCCAACAGAGTGCACCCTTCGGTGTGTACTCACCACATTTACATCATGAAGGTTGCAAGCCAGTCCACCAACCCCAAAGGAGAATGAATCCAACCCTTAAGGATATAGTCAAAGAAGAATTGCATAAGTTGTTGGATGGATGATTCATTTACCCTATCTCAGATAGTGAGTGGTGTCTCCTCTGGTGCTGGTTCCAAATAAAAATGGAAAGTGGAGGATCTGTGTGGATTACCGAGAGCTAAACAAAGCAACAAAGAAGGACCATTTTCCTCTACCTTTCATTGACCAAGTGTTAGATTGTCTTGTAGGAAAGAAGTTCTTCTCTTTCTTGGATGGATTGAGTGGATATAATCAAATCCAAATCAACCTAGAGGACCAAGATAAAACCACCTTCACCTGTCCTTAGGGTACTTTTGCTTATAGGATCCTTCTTTTTGGTCTATGCAATGCCCCTGCCACTTTCTAGAGAGAAAACCTATGTATATTTGCAGAGCTAGTCCATGATGCAGTAGAAATTTATATGGATGATTTCACACCCTATGGGTGTGATTTCCAGGAGGCTCTCTCTAACCTGGGAAATGTGTTACGCAAATGCATTGAAATGAACTTATCCCTTAGTCTTTAAAAATGTGAATACTTGATGACTTCAGGGACTATTCTAGGTCACTCAATATCCCAGGAAGGACTACAAGGAGACCCAAATAAGATAGCCATAATCAAAAGGGCCCCTACTCCACAGAAGCAGAGGGATGTCAGAAGTTTCTTAGGGTTAACCCGATACTATAGGAGATTTATAAAAGATTTCACAGGTTAGCTTATCTCTTATTTGGGTTATTGGCCAAAGAATCCGAATATTTATTCAGAAAGCTGCTAAGAGGCTTTGGAAACCCTAAAGGACAAGTTGACTATTTCCCCTATTCTTTGAGGCCCAAATTGAGCTCTTCCTTTTCACATTCATGCCGATGCCTCTCAAAGATCTATAGGAGAAACTCTAGGCCAGATAGATGACAAGCAACCTTATGCCATTTACTTTATCAGTAAGAATCTATCGAAAGTTGAGTTAAACTACACAGTGACTGAAAAAGAGCTCCTAGTTGTTGTCCATTCATTGAATAAATTTAGACATTACATTACTGGTTACCAGACATTTGTACATACTGACCATGTTACAATTAAATATTTGATGAATAAAACTGATGTAAATGACTAGATTATTAGATGGTTACTTTTATTGCAACAATTTGGTATAACTATTATTAATAACCCTGGAAAAGAGAATTTAGTAGACATTTTTTTTTAATCCAAATTAGCTTTTCCTGTAGGGAGGGAATGAATGGTGGATGATCAATTACCAGATGAACATCTATTCACCATTTCATTTCTCTCCCCATGGTTTGCTAACATAGAAAAATGCTTGGTATCTGCAGAGTTCCCTCCAAATTTGTCCTCCAAGGAAAAGAGAAGAATCATAAGAAAAAGCGCACCATTCACTTGGATTTGGGGCAGTCTCTTCAAGATAGGTCCAGATCAAATACTAAGAAGATGTGTCATGGAGGAGGAAGTTTTTGACATCCTTCTAGTCTGTCATGATAGGCCTTGTGGAGGTAAATTTGCAGCCAAAAGAACAACATTCAAGGTACTACAAGCTAGCTATTATTGGCCCACTCTCCACAAACATGTAAGAAGGTATACCTACGAGTGTGATTGGTGCCAAAGGATGGGGAAGACTACCCCCATGGATGAAATGCCCCTGCAGCCTCAAGTGACTTTCGAGCCATTTAACAAGTGGGGCATGGATTTCATTAGGCCTATTGACCCTCCATCCAGATAGACAAAGTACATCATTGCGTGCACCAACTACTTAACAAAATGGGATGAATCTAAAGCTATCAAGGTAGCAACATAAGAAAAGGTGGCTGAATTCTTGAGGGAGAATGTGTTTTATAAGTTTGGATACCCTAGAGAGCTGGTCACCGATCAAGGCAGCCATTTTACATATCACATAATTGAAAATATGTTAAACCAACGTAAGGTCAAGCACAAAAAGTCCACTCCTTACCACCCACAGGCTAATGAGCATGTGGAAGTAACCAACCAAGCATTGGAAGGCATTCTGATGAAGGTGATTAGTAGTGACAGAAAGGATTGGGAAAACATATTGGTGGAGGTCATTTGGGTGTACAATATTACTTGGAAAACCACCATTGGCTTCACTCCTTATGAGTTGGCCTATGGGAAGAAAGCCCTATTGTCCATTGAATTTGAATACAACACCTTAAGGATTGCAACACAACTAGATCTAGATGTCACAAGGGCACAACAAGAAAGGTTGCTCCAGCTGAATGGGTTAGATGAATTTATGATGCAGGCCCTCATGCACACAGAAGTGACTCAAGTATAAAGGAAAATGTGGCATGACATAAATATCAAGGACAAACTATTTCAAGAAGGTGACTGGGCCTTGCTTTATGACTCCTGGTACAAATATTTCAAAGGCAAGTTAATGAATAGATGGTTGGGACCATATGTGATAGAAAAGTGTCATGACAATGGCGTTGTTTAGATAAGAACCATTGATGCAGAAGGTATCCCTTTTGTTGTCAATGGGTACAAGTTAAAGGTCTGCAAAAGGCCCTTATCAAAGCAGGAATTCATCAGTAGCATCAGCAAGAAAATGATGGTGATTGAAAAAGCCTAAACTTCCACTTCACCATGTTCTTAGAAAAAAAAAGGAAAAAAAAATGAAAGGACGTAGGTGAATTCCTCCATGAGGCAACTAAATCCAAATTTTGGGTTGAAAACCTCTTGAGGCAACCCAAGAGTATTAAAAAAAAAAGGAGAAAAAAAAATATCTTTGGGTGAAAACCTCTTTTGAGGCACCTAGGGCAGGCAACAAGGATGAAAACCTCCTTTGAGGCAGACTAGTTGTCTTTTCAAGAGAGAGAGAGAGAGAGAGAGAGAGAGAGAGAGAGAAAAGAAAAGGAAATGAAAAAAAGGGACAAAAACATACACAAATAACAATTATGTTTTTGCAAGTTTGAAAGAAGATAATGAGCATAGGGTATAGAGGACAATAGACCTTACCACAAACTATGTTTTCCTTCATCCATATCATCTCCTCCATAATCCCCATGTTCTTCCATCCATACTTAACTCTAGATTCCAGTACCAAGCAATTATGTGTTTTTCTTCAATATTCCCTGTAATACTACATGAGTTTCCTATAAATATTACAAGAGGCCTTGAAAAAGTACAGGAAGGGCAATCTAGTGGAAAAATGGTGACACAAACCTGTTTTGGGTTATGGAAAGAGCCATTGACCTCACCACACCTCATCCAACACCCTCCATGACCATGTCACCCCTGTATCCATCAAGAAAAATCAATGTTAGAAAATTAAAAAATAAGAGAAAGAAAAGAAGAGAAAAGAAAACATCAAAAAGATATATGCCAACAATAGCATACCTCATTTTCCACTCCATAACCACGTCCTCCACTCATTCCAATACCCATTCAACTTCACAGAAAAGAAGAGATGCAAAATTTCAATAAAAAGGTAGCTACAGGAAATCCTATAGGAATTCCTGTAACAACCTATTCCACAAAAAGGCCACAACAACTCCAACCCACGTTTAGCACAAGGACTACAGGGATGAGGAAGCTCCTCCAAATCTAAGCAACAAAAAGATCTAGCACATGTACATCATCAAAGGAACAACACATAAAAAAAGGAAGAAGAAGAAAACAGAGTTGAAGAATATGCAGCTAGGTCAAAGAACAACGAATTAGCACCACTCTCCATCATTCATTAGCAAAGCGAACGACCAACAAGTATGTCATCTCACCAATACTCCCTCATAGGTATGAATATGATTAAACTGTAGGAATAATGCAGAATTTGATTGTATAAGCGAAGGTGGCCAGTTAAATTGGCCACCCTAGGTCAGATAAGGAGAAAAGAAATGGTTAGTGAACTCCACATGTGGCAAGGTGACATCAAAAAAAGAGGGGAATGAATAAAAAAAATGGTTAATTTATGGAGAATAGAAGTTGGATATGATTACGAGGAAAGGTGATGTGATGAATTTGTAGTGGGACCAACGGTCCAAAAGAAGGTATTCGTACTTAGAAAGCCAACACATCACCAAACAAAATCATCCACAAATAGAAATAATCACTGACTCCCATGCGAAGTATTAGTTATTTCGAAAATTTGAAGGCAGAGGCGACTTCGAGGAGTCATTGGAAGACAAAGTTACTCTCGACATCCCTGTAGTGACAACCTACAGGAAACAATAAGTGCCTACAACAAATAGGAGCACCTATAGGAAACTATAGGATACAAGGATAATTACCACACAGAGTTGTAGGTGGACACCGAGGGCAATCAATTCAAGAGTTCTCATCACTAGAGCATAAAAGAGGGAGATAGTTTCCATACCTTCTGCGTTTCTTATTTAAAAAGAAGAAATCCTCCTTTATTTTGAGTATTTGTAGTACACATAAAGGTAGAAAGGATTTTGTGAGGGTTAATGAAGAATAAACTACGAAACCTCATCACCTACTAGAGTTCTTAAACTATAACCACCCAAACCTCACTCAGATGAGAATTGCCAGAAAATATGGTAGGGGGTTTCAACAAAAGGGAGCCCACCAACACAACATGAATACACCGACATCCTCTTGTGGCAGAAGTCCTTACAAGGCATCAATGGATGGGGTTCTTTGAGCTACTGAGGGGATACGATGATGATGTGGCCAAAGAATTTGCAATGTCACTCATACCTCTCACTAGATCCAGTGCCGCTGCTATAGTGATGGTTTTGTTAGTTGAAATTACCCATGAGAGTATTAGTAGGATAACTACACCCCCCCTAGGGTTGCAATGGAGAAAAGAGGACAAGACTAACAACACTCTTGCAATGAAAGGTTTTTTTCTTGGAAGGAGAAGAACCAATTGAACACAAAAATGGGGTTAGAAGGGAAAACATTCCATATCCTTGGAAAATGGTAAGTTACCACATCATCAAGTATATTTCATGTGAAGGTAGATATAATGTAGTGTATGGGTACCACTTTAGACTCCTCCATGAGCTAAGATTTGGAGAGGAGACACCTTCTCATAATAGGCTTAGTGTACCTTATTTTCTGTTACAATCAATATTAGACATGAGCATCAAGGTACAAGAAGGAAAACGTCAATAGCTAGCACATCATGGGTTGATCAAACTTATCTTGGAAGATGCTCTACACAATTCAAGAATCCCTATTGCATGGTCAACATTTGCAGACATGCAGGAAGAAGAAGCAATTTGAGCCATTGAGTATGATAAATGCCCTACTTCTAGTGAGGGAGAAGAAGAAAAGGAGGAAGAAATAGAGGATGAAAAAGAGGAATAAATAGAGGATGAAAAAGAAGAAGAAAAAGAGGATGAAGAAGAAGATGAAAGAGAGGATTAAAAAATGATGAAATACAGAAGGATGAACAAGATCCGAAAAAACAGAGCAGGGAAGAAGAAGAATCACCAAGGGTGTCTCCATATCCTACAGAGAAGGAAGCAACAACTTCTCTAACTGCCCTAAGTACACTTGTCAAATGAAAGGGAAAGAGACAGAGGAAAACTCCATTTTACTTCAAGACAAGGAAGAGCACCTGGATTAAACAAGGGAGACCTCAAACTCCTACCATAACTCCAATAGTCATAGAGGACTCACCAGACAACAAGAGAAAATAGTCCCTTTAGGGAAGAAGGAAGGAAAAGAAACATCAAAACAAGCTTCTCCTTAGTCACCAATCACCTATGTTAGGAGACCTGTTCACCAGGTCAACCTCAACAAAAGAGAAAGGTATCCTACAGGAAAGGAAATCAGACCTACATGAAGAAGAAACAGTCCTACAATAAATCCTATCACAGCTACACGAAACACAGAAAAAATATTAGGAAAGGTTACAAGGTCAAAGGGAAGGAAAAGAGGAGGAAATTACTCAAGAAAAAATAAAGGAAGAGGCCTAGGAGCTGAAGGATCCTAGCCCACATCCAAACCTAAACTCTTACTACAGATTCATTGAAGGAGGTAGGGTGATACCAAAAAAGTTTTCCATTCCTCTATTCTTTGAACTTGAAAAAGAGAGAGAAAGGACACATCGGTGGATGCAAATTGATAAAGCAAAAGACGTGGAGGATGTAGGCCACATGGAAGAGAAGCTGCAAGAAATTGGTAGAGGATTGAGTAGCATAAGAGATAGGAAAACGATGATGAAATCTCAATTAGAGGTTGAGAACACATGGCTAAGAAAGCAGCTATAGGAAAAGGAAGGCCAATTGGAAACTATGGCAAGTTTATACAGGGAGGTGATTCAATGTAGGATGCCAGCAAAGTCATATGCCTTATACCTCAAGGAAAAATGGTTGCAGTTTCAGATAAAAACCCTAGTTCAAAGAGGAACTATTCCTTTCCAAGACTATAAGAAATTCATTGACCTCTATGATCAAAGTACCTTGGAGGATAGATCAAAGATATTTGAGTTCTACCTACACAATTTAGCTTTGTTAGATTTAAATGTGTGGGACCCCAATCCAAAGCTAAGAGACTTACAATTAATGGATTTGGCATCTTGGATGAGTCATGGGGAAGCCAGAGCTAAAAAAATGAAAAGGACATTGGCAAGAGAAGAAGCAAAACCCCTTTTCATCAGAGCAGAATAGTCTAACCCAATGGCTGTCATCAACACTCACAACCTCATTGCAAATGATCCTAAGCTTGCACCATGATACCTTGATGTGCAAGAACAAGAAGTCACTCATTTTAAAGACATGCTAAGATTGCTAGGAGATGAGAGCTTGCAAGCCTACCAAAGGAGATGGAACACCTTACCCTACACCCTAAAGATCAAAGAATATCATTCTCTTGATAGAATGAGGGATGCACTAGAGAGAGTACCATTGTATAAACAAACATTACAGAGACTCAAAGTCAAATGGATTGGATTGAAACTCAACCCACGATTTATTTAAGGTATGTTGAGGGGATAAAGGAAGAAAAGAAAGAAAGAAATGGGAAGAAATATAGAGGAATTAAAGAATTTATCCACAAGAGGAGGAGAGTACAACAAAAGTTTGGAATGTCATGGAGGCCACCAAAGAAATGAAAGACAAGGACATAGATTGAGTTTCTCAGAGGATGAGAAACATTTGCAGTAGGGGGTGATGATGAGGCTCATCAATGGGTAAATTATATGGACCTTAATGCACCTTCAACTTACTAAAATTACCTTTTCTCATCATTATTTACATGTTTTAATTATGTTTTGCTTAATGAGGAGAGTAAAGATGAGATGTCATGTCTAGTGGTCTAATGTGCCTTGATTGCGGGTTTTAGAGAAAATTTTGGCTAATTAAAGTGTAGGAACTCAAATGGAGACAAGCAAGAGGGATTTTAGGAGACAGGATCTCCCTCCTTAAATCCTCACTCACTCGAAGATTCCTCAATCAAATCTCATCAGCTCGGAGTTGCATGCAGTCGAGTCATGAAGTTCATTGGTAGCCAAGCCAGTGGCAATTGAAGACCAATTGATCTCGAGATTGGAGCCAAGCCTCCCTAAATTTAAGGAAGTTGTTGGTAACTTCAGTTGTATAAATCAAGAGGCCTAGAACCTCATTAGGATTCAGATTTTTTGTTCAAGATAGCTAAGCACTTTTCGAGTTGAAGGATTGTAACCAAGCACTCTTATGTATTTATGATTTTTTAATGAAAGTGAGTATAATTCCCTTGATCCAGTATTGAGTTGACTCATAGGGTTGAAGCTCTTGGGTTAGGGCCCAACCCTAGCAGCAGAGGTTCCTCTTGTTGTATATGTATGCTTAGGTTATATTCATAGTTAGTGCTAAACTCATTTTGGTGTTGTTAATTTGCAAGTATTGGTAGGTTCAATTATTTTGATTCCGTTTGTGGATAGTTCTAATAGTATCATTGTAGTGATAAGAAGATATTCAAAAAAGGATGACAACAAGTGGTTTTCATCTCATTTCTCCCTTTCAGGGATCATGGTTCCAGGAACACTTCTCATACAATCCAAAAAGACAAAATTCTTGCTTTTTGTGTAATCTAGGGTTTTCTTGCTAATTAGGTCATTATATCTCAGTTTCATAGGATAAGTTGCAATTGGTATTTTCTGATCTCTCAGGTTTTTCACTAATCTCCTAACTTTCATATTGGTTTCAAGCACTTCCATGCATGAACTTAGCAAGTAAATGGTGATAAATCTGTTTTTTTCTATTTTGAATAAACCCTTTTTGTTTTTGATGAATTTATGTATAAATGCCAATAATGATGTGTGTTGTTGCATGAGTTTTTAAATTGTAGGGAGACCTCATCTCATCAGCCTCAGCGAGGACATATCCACCCATGATTGCCAAAAGTCACTAAGGTATCAATTCAAATCCTTGTCTTATGAGGAAATCTTTCCATCTTCATTGAGAAAATCCAACCATCTTAAAGCTTTGACTTGAGTTCTAAGTAAGTGCCTACCACTCCCATGCCTTATTCCCTCCTTATTCACTTTTCCGAGCTCCATCCCACCTTCTATACCACTCCCTAAGCTTTCGGCCTGTTCCTGTAGTAAAACAGGGGATCCTGTAGGTGAACTAGTACTTCCTGTAAACATCCTGTAGGAAAACCTATAGTAGCATGTTTTGAGCCTAATTTGGAAAATCATCCCTAAAGCCAGGATTAGGCCCCTGCTTGAACCATTGTACTCCTTTTCCTCCACACTTGTCTCCCCTGCCAAAGAACCAAGCAAGATTAGTATTTACATTTTTCAAGCAAAAAGATAAAAAGGAAAAAAGTTCTTTTATATTTATTTATACACACAACATTTAATACTCTCTAGATCCAATTTCATGCTTATATTAGTGAAAACATCACATGTGTTAAGGTAGAGTTCTTTCGCAAGAAAATTATGTTAGCAAGTAGATAGAGGATTTCATGTTATCTTGCAAGCATTCCTTTCAATCTTTCCTTCGCGCAATAAACAACATTCCTTTTCTTCCATTTAGGGTAAATTTTCCCTCTCCAAGTTGGTGATCATATTTCTTCTAGTCAATATAGGCTGGTTTGAAAAACCCTAGTGGTCTATCGCCCCAGCTCAACAATGACAAAGAGTAGACCAATTACATCTATTTGTGTATACAACACTGTCACCTCCAAGTTTGTACGAACCCCAGGTTGATGAAGTAAGGTTGGTAGCCCCAAGAGTTGCAACATCATTGCCGCAATATGGGTGCTCATCACACATTCTAAGTATTACCTAAATTAAAATGAATAATATATCAAATTTTCCATTCGTGTGAAATATTTCACCTTTTAGAGCATCTATGGATGATGCTTTATATGCGGATCATAATTAAGTAACACAATCTAAAAGCATAGGAAGTCAAATACAAATAGATAAAACATAGTAAATTAAACCTTACTAAAAAGTCAAAATACAAATAGATAAAATATACTCAATTAAGCTTTACTCAAAGTCAAATAAAAATAGATAGAACATACTAAATTAAACCTTACCATCCTTTATATAAAATGACAAGTGGGGTAGTTGCAGAAAAGCTTAGTCCCTGCCTCTTTAAAATAAATTTAATTGCTTTTATTACTAATAGAGGTGTTGCCAGTTTTAAATGAAACAACATTTTAGTTCGCTTCTCTCCTCCATATGTGTAGACAATGAAGTATAATATTGAGAAAACATTTTTTTTGCTAATACATACACAGCCCATTTTACATCAAACAAATGTTCTTCCATATGAATAGAAAACAAAATATAATCTTGAGAAAACAATCCAAACCCTTCCATACATGTCCATGTCTTAAAAATTACTTAAAAAAAATAGACAAACATGCAACAATTTAAAACATCTAACACAACGATGTCAAAGAGGAATGAACCAATGCAGGGCTTAATTTCCATTCTTTTAAGTTGTGAAATATGCCCATAATACAACTTCCATCTATAATATCTAAAATATGTTATTCTTTACTTTTTAAAATCATTTGTTTTCAAAGATAATAACCAACTGTTAATTTGGATATGCTTTATAGAAATATTGATATCTTGAATATGTCGAATGTTATATCTTTTGTAATTTGTGTCACCCCGACTTTTGATAGTTCTGTAATCTGCGTCACCTCAGCTTTGATGGTTTAATATAAAACAATGCATAAATTTGTGAAATTCCATCTTTTCACACATCATAGTCGAAATTTAGGACTCAAAAGCCCACACAAAAGAATTTAAAAATTTGCGAGAACCCATATTTTACAAATAATACTAAAAATTTAAGATTAAAAAAATTACGATTCAAAACTTGCAAGCAGGGACATAAGACAACACTTCATTACATTAATAAAGAATTGTTAGAGAATGCCATCACTTGTAGTTGTTAGAGATAGTTGATAGCAATAACTTAGTCACCAACCATCTAGTTTTGTTTATTTGTGGATTATCCTGTGGTGGCTCCCGCCGTTCCTCGCTCCCTCTCGGAAATGACCGTGTCCTAGACGCAATTTAATGTTGTCTTAAATGTGAAGTACGACACCTCGGTTGTGGGTTTAGGGTTTATCCCGGACTTCCCGGTCGTCGCTTTGCACCTGCCGGTTGCTCCGTCTTTTCTCCACACTTACCCGTGCTTACCTGTTCATTCTCACCCGACCACTGTTTTGGAGAGCTCTGCCTGCAACTTTTGATGAACCTCTGAGGTTCTTGTGCTGGTCTAACGCTGGTGTCTTACCTGTATATTCTGGTGCTCCGCGGCTATGGTATATGCTCTTGGAACCTGTAACAACAACTGTTTCTCTTGTACGATATGGTAGTTAGATTTTTTTTTAAACACAGGTTCTAGGTTTTAGCTTGGCGCTCTCGCTATCTGTTTAACTGGTTTGTTTCCTCTGGTACAAGACTGTTTTGCACTCCAAAACTCCGCCTAGTCACCTGAGGTAAGGTTCGATTCCCTGTTATATGGTCTGGGTTTGCCGTTGTTCCTTTTCTAACGATCATCCGCCACTGGTCAACAGGTATGAACACCTTCAGGTTTTCTTCGAACCCTTGTTCGGCTCACAGGTAACTTTCACTCAAACCCTTGTCTTTTGTTCGTGTTTCATTTCTTCGTTTTATAGATATTCATTTCAGGCATTGACCCATGTATTTTTTTGTGGCAGGTATCTACCTGTGTCGTCTTGGACACTGGCGGTGGTCTCTCGTTCCGTTGGTTACTCGAATGCTCTGTTCACGGGTAGCATCCTTCCGTT
>APFE030772676.1:0-10322 GCA_000404065.3 Pinus taeda | reverse complement strand
TTTATATTTTTATTTATTTACCATACATTTTGAGTAAGTATAAAAAGATGTTTTATTTATTTACCATACCTCCACTTTACTTATATTTTTATTTGTTTACACCATTGCATGTATATAAGGTGCCTTATGGAGTAATATAAAAAATGCTTTATTTATTTACCATACCTCTCATTTATTTATATTTTTATTAATTTACCATACCTCTTTTATAAATATGGTAAAATATGGTATTTGGCCCATAGGATTCACTTAAATAAAACCTATTTCTTGAGCCTTCATAAATATAACGAGGGTTATGGACTAAATATAAAAGGAGGTTTTATTTATTTACCATACGTCTAGTTTATTTATATTTTTATTTATTTACCATACCCTTTGAGTAAGTATAAAAAGACGTTTTATTTATTTACCATACCTCCACTTTACTTATATTTTTATTTGTTTACACCCTTGCATGTATATAAGGTGACTGATGGAGTAAATATAAAAAATGCTTTATTTATTTACCATACCTCTCATTTATTTATATTTTTATTAATTTACCATACCTCTTTTATAGATATGGTATTTGGCCCATAGGATTCACTTAAATAAAACCTATTCTTGAAAATTAGGGCGAATGGAAGGTTGTAACTCCTAATTTCAAGGGCTAAATTTACTTTTTTTACCCTCCCTTTAAAATAAGGTGGGCTATTTGAGGCGATTTGTAAAAATGTACTATGATACAAAATATTCGCCCACTAAAAATTTAAAACCCCTTAATTTTTCCAAAGGGCAAACATTCGCCCCTAAAATTGTTCATGCTTTTTTGAGTAGATATTATGAAGAATTTCCCAAAGAAATTTGATCGTTGAGCATTGACCAACTTTTTCTTTCATAGAATTTAGTAGAACATTAAAATGACATTCATGGATTCTGTATTTTACCTTTTATCTTCGTCGGTAGATTTTCTCCAAAAACAACTAATTGTCCTGCATCATGAGCTTGCAAATGAACTCCCATTCTAGATTTCCATATCTAGTAATTATCTCCATCAAATTCGAGAGTGAGTGCACAATATTGATTTTCATCAGATGTTACTACACCTGAACCTTATTTTTCATCCTTGGAATTCTTGGAAACCTGATTCTTTGGTTTTCCCATATCTATGCTATGAGATCTACTTTCCAGTGGTTAAGTTGTTATTGAAGAAACCCAACCCTCATACAAATTGCTGGAAATACTAAGAGGGGGGGGTGAATCAGTATTTCTTAATTAGCACTTTTTAATCCTCTTCAGAGGATTAGTTAATATTTAGTTATTATTATAGTTATTCTTTAGATAGATTTCATAAACAATAATCAACTGCAGACAACACCATAAAGCAATTCAGAAAGACAAAATAGTGGACACAAATATTTTTAGGTGGAAAACCCCCTCCAGGTCAAAAACCACCAAAGGCTTCTTAGTAATTGTATATTCCTCCTCTTTAAAATAAAAGTAATTACATCAAATTTTCATCTACGACTAAAGTATGCTCCAACCCCTTAATTCACATACTATAAGTTGTGGGATACTACTAGACCCTGATAACCTACTGCAACTAGAAGGACACCCCAACACCATGTAAGTCAATCTATAACCTAACAAGTGCCCCAACACTTTGCTTACCAGCTACTATCAGAAAGGATAATTCGTCGCCCTATAATTATCAGCCCCAACTGAAAGGATGACACAAAGCCCTATGAAGGCTATAACCTACCCTAGCACCACCCTTCTTCCTTGAAGTATTCTCAGGCCACAACCTAAAGGTGACCCTAATTTCCTGCATTGAACCTCCCTGCCACCCTAATTAATAAGAGAACCACATTTCACAATTTTCATTCTTGATCCTCCTATGCTCTGAAACAATATATTAAAGCTGTAAAGAAGATGTTTTATATAGTTCAAATCCTAGTAGCCACTAACAATTTCTCAAACTAATCACTGCAAAATGTTTCACATCAATCCACTACTCAACTACACATCATTGTCACTGCTCAAACTAGAAATCACTTTCATTGCACACATAGATCATTGCACATCTTGTCATTGTTCATAATGCTAGCTACCACTACACATCATTGTACTGCATGGTTCATGAATGAGTAAGAATCAAGGCTCATATGCAGACAATTATGCTTCACGTTTCTTCATTGTTCCAATCTTCTCACAACTTTGCAACGATCTAGCATTGTTATAAAAAAATGGCATAGAACAAGGTGCCTCAGGTCATCTCTGTGACTTGCTACCAATTCTCTCATGCTCTATCCAAAGCGAGACTACCAAGATATTTCTAAACACTGCTACTCAATTGGTAAATCCCCATTATCCATGTTTACATCAACAAGTTGTACATCAAGATGATATTTCCTTCAAGGACCTACTACCATGTGAATTTTTGTCATTATGATAGTGCAGCTAATAGGTCATCACTACAAATCCCTAGGTCATCATCAGAACAAGTTCCTAGATTATGAGTATCATAGGTCTATGTGTCACAATTTATAGGTCAAGTCACTTTCATTGCCATATCTAAGTGTCAAGTAAATGATAATGTATCACTATCATATAGTATCATAGTCTAGTAAAGTCAAAGTCAACCATTTCATCATAGAATGCTTACTATGTCAATCAATATTTCACATCATATTCCTATATGTTGCATCTGAGTCACTGTTCACTCTAGTTATCACATCAATGCTTAACAAGAACCAAAGGAAATAAACCAACAATTGACTTCACAACCTTATGACCATATACACTCATTTAAACCAAATAACATCCTAAAGTAGGGCAGCAACCCTCACCTTAGAATAAAAGCCATATAATAACCCTCACCTTTTATATAAGATAGAAACTTTTTGATGGCTTCCAATCGGGTCTACTAGAGAAAATGTCTCCTCAAAGTATACTCCCGATATTTGTGCATAACACTTGCAGACTAGACTTGATTTATTTCTCACCACTTGTCCTTTCTCATTCAGATTATTCTTGAAAACAGATTTGGTGATAATAACATTATTATCCGTGGACCTAGTGACAAGTTCCCAAGTGTCATTTTTCTCAATATGATCTAAATTTTCATTCATTTATTTCACCCAAAACTTTTCTTCATTAACCTGAATGATGCTTTTGGGCTCAATTTGTGAGAGAAAGAAAATATTTGCATGACTTGAACTTCCACTGAATTTACATTTTGTTTGGACACCGATTCTTTGATGACCAAGTATTTGAATTTCTATGTGTTTCTTTTGTACATACTTGGATGGTGTCTTGAGTTGTTGTGTTGTATCTTCTTCTTGAAATTCTTCCTCTACCTCTTCTTCTTCTTGATTTGAAAAATTAAGAGAAGAATCCTCCTCATCATATGATTTCTTGTTGTCTTTATACGTCACCAAAGTTGGCAACATTTCATCAACTACAACATTGATTCAATCTTCAACTCTCATTGTCCTCTTGTTGAAGCATTTGAAGCCTTTCCTCCTGACTAAATTTATATGGAATCTGTCATCATCTAGTTGAGAATTGAACTTTTCAAGGTATTTATTATTTCTTTTGATATAACATTTACTCCAAAATACCTTGAAATGTTTTACATATGTTGATCTTCCTTTCCATATCTCATAAGAGGTGTTATCACTATTAGGCTTGAGTTGTGTTCTATTTTCTATGTTAATATATGCTTGAGTTTCTTCTCCCCAAAATGTGTGTGCATTAACCTTCTATTGACAGTGCCAGATACTGCCAACATACAAGGGATCCCCTTAAGATAAGATCCCAACTAGACCTCACATCGGTTTTTGTAGGAGTCCCATATGAAATACAACCCAAATGTCGTTTACTTAAAGATATGCATTGGCTTTAGCTATCAACAAAAGAGAGAAGCACAATTTTCCTTTAAATGAGAAATCTAGTATGCCTTGTGAATGTTTGATATTCGATATATCAAGGTTATGCTACAACAGGGGGAATTTAAGTGAGCCTCTAAGATATAGGTAATAGTACTACCCTAATTGAGGCACATGTGAAAGAGAAAGGGTTTTCTAACATCAAGTGAAATATTTCAGAAGGATGTGACCATCATTATATCATAACAACACATTTCTAACAAGGAGCACATGAGTAACTAAAATAGTTAAACTAATACAGTACTAATGAAAGAAAATGGTTATAGGCCATTTTGTCACATCTGGTCAATAGGACTACAAATTCGATCAATCAACATTCATGAACACCTTGTCATGATCCTTAACAAAGCCTTAAGAATAACACTTTCAAATCCCTAAATTTCTAGGTATTACTGCTTCAAATCAATGCTTTTAAGGCCCAGCGTACCCTGTCCCTTTAGGGACCTACGTTCAACAACAAGTTGCTCCATTTTGCACCAGCTTTGATCAAGAGTAGGTTGTCCCTTGTTGAGGATGTGCTAATTCTAGAAATTTAGAAAAAATAAATATAATCCCGAAGCTTCCTCTTCCAGAATCTTCCAGAATTTGTTTCAACCATTTACCTTGGATAAGAACTTGGATTCCTATATGATCCAACCTTGGGTATTTCACCTCTTAGCCCTTCACATCATCCTCCCATCAAGAGTGGATCTCAAGCCTAGATTAGTAAATGGATAAGAATTCCTAAACTACCACACTCTCATGTAAATTTACAAT
Organism: Pinus taeda; assembly: GCA_000404065.3. Taxonomy (NCBI): domain Eukaryota; kingdom Viridiplantae; phylum Streptophyta; class Pinopsida; order Pinales; family Pinaceae; genus Pinus; species Pinus taeda. The sequence continues at coordinate 5,637 of APFE030772676.1, read as the reverse complement.
CATCTACAACATTAGGGTTGGCTTTTGGAGACTGATCATGCCCTCATGTTTCTGCCTTGAATCTAGGAGAGATGCCATATTCATGCATGAGGGTGACATTCAGGTGCACTTATGACAAGGAAGGACAAGTAAACTTGGGAAGATCCCTACAATGTCAGCTAATATTCTTGGTTGTAAACTATCTCTATTCATATTAATACAAAGAGTATATCGTTTTCCTATATGTGTTATGCTATGTTTACATTAATATGTTTCGATGCTTTGTGGATCCACTGAATCGAGTAATTGGATAATGCTACGTAGAGGTTGTATATATTTGGGTTGTTATGGTTGTATGTGTAGGTTCTAATTATAACAATCATAACTATGATTGGAGTGTACAATCCAAGAGGAGAGTAAATCTTACGACGAATTCCAAGTAAGCCTCTTTCCATTCTTCAATTTCTCTAAGGGAAACTTTATATTCTTTGCTTTCCATTGTTCTAGACCAATCCACTAGGTCTAGGGAAGATACTTTTGTCTAGATTCATAAATTATATATGACAAATTGGTGACTCTGTTATGCAACCAACTCACAAATAGATAGATCAATGACTTAAAAATTATCCTCTTTGAGGGGGAAACCTCCTTTAAATTACATAAATGAACAATTCTTGGATGATACAAATGACAAGACCTCCTTTGTATATATAGGGGTCTAAGGTGTCACAATATAATCAGAGCCTACAGAACAATGATAATGTAAGGACACAACAATAACAATAGTGCGCTTCTATGGGGTACAACAATGACAATTTGGGGGCTAAATGGGAACAACAATAAAAATAAGTAGGATACAATAGTATTATAGGGACCTAACATGCCCCTCTCCTTAAAAAAATTATTGTCCTCAATGCTTGAGTACTTCTGGATGCTTCTGTATAAAATTTGTATCCTCCCATGTGGAATCTTCAGTGGGTAATTTCTTCCACTTAATGAGATACTCTGAAATTGATCGATTTTGTAGCTGTCAGGTTCTTGTTTCCGTGATTGCTTCTGGATCAAATATGTTTTTTCCTTCTTCGTCAAGTTCTAGCAACACTTTTTGAACTAGAATCTTGTCACCTATAACCTTCTTTAAGAATGAAACATGGAAAACTAGGTGTACTCGAGAATATGAAGGTAGCTCCAATTTCTATGCCACACTACCAATATTTTGAAACACCTTGTAAGGACCATAGCATTTGGGTGCTAATTTATTATCCTTCTTAGATTGCTTGAGAGACATTTGTTTATATGGTTGTAGCCATAAAAATACCCAGTCACCTACATCAAAACATATTTCACTGTGATGTTGATCTGCCTGTTGTTTCATTCAATTCTACGCCATAGTGAGGTTATCCTTCAAGTGTTCGAGAACTTTTTGTTGATGCTAGATGTGATATTCCACTTCTTGAACCTTATAATTTTCTATTAAATATGATGTGATGGATGGTGGAGGATATCCATAAAGTGCCATAAATGGGGTCATTTTTGCTACAGTATGGAAGTGTTGAAGAATCTAGGGAAATTAGATAGAATACGATTCTTCTAGACTTGATAAAAATTTATGAAGCACATTTTCAATTTTCTTGTTAGCTTGATCTTATTTTCCTATTATTAGTATATGTGTGTTTACTTCATCAAACTTCTACCAAAACATAAGAAACAAGAACACAAGATATTGGCTCTCTGCCATAGAAAAACCTCTCTCTCCTAGAGAGGAAAACCCTTTCGTAAATTTGTCTTATTGAAGCTTCTATTGATCAATTCCAAACCCTAGACCCTTGACAAGAATATCCTCCAATCACAAGTCATGTCCTTGCTTATTTTGGCACTTCGTCTTTTGAAACTTCTTCCTCTGGCACATCGTCCTCCTTCTTCTAGAACTTCATTCTTCTTTTGAAAAATAATGAGAGACCTTGTTATGCTAGCTCTAGAGGAGATATTTCTCCTTGATCCTTAATGGATTCTTTCACATATGACGAGACCTTTCTCTCTTTCCCAACTGAGCTCTTTCTTGAGATATAGTTGCATACTTGTTATGACAATAGTGCAACCCTATTTATTTGCACGTGTGAGGGGATTCCTTGTGAGATTGACCTCTTCCTTATTTGATTGAGTGTGAGGTATTATAGGCCTAATTATCTATCCCAAATCATAAAGTATGTGTTACTATGATAGAGGGTTTTTATGACAGCAAAGAGACGCTCCCTTTCTCGCACATGTGACTGTAATAGGCCCTATAATAGACTTCCAAGGCTCAGTGTCTCTTCCTCCTTCTTCGCTACACTAGAGGCTCCTTTTCTTCACTTTCCCTTCACCCTTAACTCATCTTCCTTCTCGCTGATTTGAGATGTGATTGTGTCTTGTTATTGGAGGAGTGGACAACCTCCATATATAGAGGTTTGTCCCTCCTTTAGGCTGACTTGAGTCTGATTTCATTTTTCTACTTCAGATTTGTTTCTTTGTTTATAGGAGAGGACTTGGGACTTTTCTTGGAGGTATTCTTTTGGATATTATACAAATATATACATGGTGTAACATGTCTTTAAGGGTCTTCAACATTTCTTTTGACTCTTTGACTTACCTATAGCACTTTGACATGTGCTAGACCTATTTCAATGAGAAAGAAACTGATTGATATAAATAATAAAAATAATATTTCTTTTCTTTTATAAGTACAAATTTAAAATTACATTTGTGAATACTAAACCTAATTACACTTTCTTCAATAGGAAGGAAGTGTTATACCACCATTCAACTAGAGGTAACTAGTTGACCCATTTTGTTTTTTTGTCAGATACAAAGCAACAAAGATATCCTTCCAAACATGTGTTCACTATTTCAGTTTTCCCATCAGACTGAGGATGATAAGATGCACTTTGAGCTAATTGAGTACCAAGATAAGAAAATAATTTTGTCCAAAAATTTCCAGTGAAAATGGGATCTATGTCAGTTACTATAATCTCTGGATTTCCATGAAGCTTTTGAATTGTTTCCATAAATGCAGTAGCAACTACGCTGGCTTTAAAAGGATGATATAATGCAAAAAAATGTGCATACTTGGTAATTCTATCAACTACGGCCATGATGACACTATTTCCTTCAGAATTGGGTAAGCCTATGGTAAAATCAATTGATATCTCTTCCCAGCGCTAACTTCGAATGGCTAAAGGTTATAGCAGACTTGGGGTCTTAACTGTGTCAACTTTATTTTTTTGGCAAACCAAATATTCTGGCACAAATTTTTGAATATAATATTTAAGGCCATCTAAAAAAAAAACCTTCTTGACCCTATGGTAAGTTTTTAAAAATATTGAATTCTGTCCTAAGGGAGAGGTGTCCAATTCCAAAAGAATCTTTTGTTTGAGTTTGGAATTCTTACAAAGATATAAGCGATATTTGTACCATAATGAATCATTTTTAAAGCTAAATGTATCATATGTACTTGGATCTTGCTACAAATTTTGAATGAGTGGCCACACCTCTTCATCATTCTTCCATTCATCCCTTGCTTCAATTATCCACTCGAGTTGGATACTAGAAATGGAAAAAACAAATGCTTCCACATCCTCATCCTTTCTTGAGAGTGCATTTGCAACAACATTTTGCTTCCCTTTTTTGTAGATGATTTAAAAGTCATAACCTTGTGACCCATTTTCATTGTTTTTATGAAGATAATCTTTGTTCCAAAAATTTATTAAGACTTTCATGATATGTGTTTACCTTGAAGTGGCTTCCCATTAAGTAAGGTCATCATTGCTTTAGTGCGTGTAGTATTGCCAGTACTTGTTTCTCATAACTAGGTTTTTGTAAATAATTTCCTTTGATTGGAAAACTTTCAAAAGAAATGGGTCTTCCTTCTTACATTAAAACAACACCAATTCCATTTCCTAAAGCATCACATTCCACAATAAACGTTTTTGTGAAGTTTTGCATAGCTAAGACCGCTGCTTGGCACATTGCCTCTTTAAGATGTTCAAAGGCCTTCATTTCTTCTGGATTCCAAGAAAATGCATCTTTCTTCAGTAACGATATTTGTGGTGTCATTATTCTCCCATAATTACTAACAAACTAGTGATAATACCCTGTCAACCCGAGAAATCCTCGAAGATGCTTTATGGTTCTGGGGATTTTCCAGTCCTTGTAATTTTGTTAGGGTCTACCTTAACACCCTCATGAGATACAATATGACCCAAATATTCCACCTCCCATACCCCAAAGAAAAATTTGGAGGCTTTTTCATATAAATGTCTCTCCACCAATAGTTTGAGCACCTTGTCAACATGTTGAACATGATCCTTCCAAGACTTGTTGTAGATTAGTATATCATCAAAAAATACGAACTCAAATTTTCTAAGGAAGGGTTTGAAAATGGAATTCATCAAACCTTGGAATGTGGAATGTGCATTATTAAGGCCAAAAGGAATGACCAAAAATTCATAATGACCCTCATTAGTTATAAATGTTGTTTTCGGAATGTCTTCAGTCTTCATTATAATTTGATGATATCGTAAATGAAGATCCAGCTTGGTGAAGTAAATTGCTCTGTGTAATTAAAGTTACCACATCATGTCCATCAAACTTCCTCATATCTATATTTGGAATGTGGTGTTGCTTAAACCCCACATTGGAGTCACTAAGATCTTAATTGATATTCCTTTTGTCTTCATCGTGAGTTTCATGGATTGGCTTGTCACCACTGGGACACCTTTCTTCTAGAAACGTTGCCAAACTTTCCTTCAACCCCTCTATCTTGACATTCATCATTGCTTCCATGTCTTATTTTAAACCATCATTCAAAACTCCCACGTACCTTTTTATACCATCTATCTTAGCTTCTGTTACTTTTTGTGAGAGCGAAATTTGTTGCACTTGGTCACGTAGTTTTGATATATCATGTGGCATTTCTTCCACAACTTCTTACGATTAAGTTAATTGATCTTCAATGAGTGCATTAGAACATTATCAACCATATTATCAGTTAACAGATGCAGTAACATAGAATAGATCATCCTACATAAGGCACACACATGAACACCATGATATAAGGTGGAAACCCAATGCGGGAGAAAACCACCCGCTGCAAGTCATCTCAATCTTCTTCTTAATAAGAAAATCCTTTTACAATATTTTGTACTGGTGCAGCCTTATACCAGTACGGGAGCTACAACCCCCGTTTTCTCTTGTACTAGCCGATCCATTTACTAGTACGCAGGCTACTACCTGCTACAATGCTCCAAAGTTTTCCCTTTAGCTCTTGTACTAGCTTAGGTACTAGTATGTAGGTGCTGACCTACAATCTTCTCCTCCAGGTACCACGTTTCATCAATTTTCATACTGGATACACTGAAGCACAACACTTAATCTGAAAGGGCCACATTTCATCCAATTTTCATACTGGACCCAATTACCACATAGAAGCTCATAATCAAACAACTTTCTGAATCACCCAATCACTAGATCAATACATATATAGTGAGAGTCATCAATCAGATCTAGTTCATCAAATCACATAAAGATACACTCAATCACTTCTCATACGGCTGTCATAAGATCATAATACCAGAAACTAGACATCACTTCAACACCCAGAACACAACAATGATAAACAAA